>OW568862.1:0-187500 GCA_938743325.2 Pycnococcus provasolii
TGGCGCCAAACGCGCCGTCAACCTCGGCAAACAGCGTCAGCTCCGTTCCAGTGTAGCTCATGCCCACGAGAGTCCACGCGTCAAGCTTGATGCTCGTCGTCTTCTCGTGAATGCGCCACGCCTGGCTTCCGACGTAGACGCCAGCCTCGATCTTGTACTCCGACGCGTCCGACGCGCTCGTCGAGTACATCGCAAGCCAGTATCCCTTTCCGCGCCGCTGTCGTACATGCGCACGTCGTCAATCAGCCCGAGGATTCCCTGGCCAATGCGCAGAGGCTGCGTGTTCGTTCGGCTCGGCATGTCCTGGTTCGCCCAGCTCGTCGTCGAGATGGCGCCAAACGCGCCGTCAACCTCGGCAAACAGCGTCAGCTCCGTTCCAGTGTAGCTCATGCCCACGAGAGTCCACGCGTCAAGCTTGATGCTCGTCGTCTTCTCGTGAATGCGCCACGCCTGGCTTCCGACGTAGACGCCAGCCTCGATCTTGTACTCCGACGCGTCCGACGCGCTCGTCGAGTACATCGCAAGCCAGTATCCCTTTCCGCGCCGCTGTCGTACATGATATCGTAGTAGCTTGATTGTTATTATTCTGATGAGGTTGACGAGGAGGATGAGGTTGATGAGGAGGATAAGAACGAGGATGACGAGGATGACAAAGAAGCAGCGAGCTCCTCCTAAACCTGTTGTTATTATTCTTATACCTCAACGCAGACGCAGACGCAGACGCAGACGGGCGGACACGGAAAGGTGTTTTGCATAGGAAGGAGGGAGCCTTAAGGAGAGGCGCCATCAGAGCACTCGGCGGCGCATGTTGGTTTGGTTTGGGCTGGTTGGCCTGGGGTAGAGGGGACGGGAGGTTATTTTCAAGATTGGGGGTTGGGCGACGCCATCTCGCGCCATGGCGCCGCGCATCGCCAGTCGTGCGTTGCATGCACGGTCGCGCTGGAGGTTCGTTGTGTGTGATGTAAGTTGTAACGTGTACGTTGGTGAGGTGTGGTTGTTTTCCTTCCTTAGCTCGTCCTTAACGTACCTGCGTGGGACGCAATGTCGTCCAGAGTTGCGTCGATCCTCCATGGACATGGCGTCCCGTTAGAGCCTTTTTTCCCCGTTATACCAAATAGGCAAGAAAAACGACAGATGATAGGCACTTTGAGAAAAAGACAAAGTAGAGGTGGTTAGGGTTTTAAGTTAGGGACTAGGGTTAGGATTAGGGTTAGGGTTAGGGTCACTGGAGGAAAATCAATTCGGGGTTATCTTCATGCGCGTCGCGTGGACGTTGTGCGCACCGAGCGCGTCGCCAGCATTTACAAAAGTTGCGCACAGGTGCCTCACGTGCGACATGTAGTCATTTGGTGACTCCCACAGTTGCCTCAGACATGTAGACATGTGCGTGGGTGTGACGGCAACCAAGGGTTGCTAAGTAGTGTCAGGTAACGACCGTCTTCGTTACTGTGACGGCGTTCCTCAGTCGAGAGCAGGTTGTCCCTCCGTCCAGGACAACAAGAAGAGAGTGACCTTAAGACGACTACTTAAGTAGGTAGCAACTAAGAGTGGTAGTCTATTACACGAGGAAAAGGGTCGACGTCACCGGGGTCCCGAAGGTAGAGGGAAAGGATGTGCCCGGTCATCTGATCCCATTTGATCTCGAAAACGGCGCGGGATCGAGTAAGATGGCCAGCAGATTTGCCTTTTGGCATCGAGACCCATTCGAAAACATCCTTAACAAATATCCTCAGTTCGGGGTTCACCCCCAGTTGGGGATCCCTCACAGTTACACAACTTACACACACGTACACGAGAGGGAAAGAGTAAAGTGTAGATACGTTGACGGGGTGACGTCGACACCGGGAACCTCCGGCGTGCACGTACGTCGTCGCGCCGTCCAGCAGCGTGTCGCGGTGGTCACCCTTGGCATCGCTGCTGGTGATTTCCACTCGCTCGCGCTTCGACCGGACGGCAAAATCGCGTGAATACCGTGATTTGCTTGGTGGCGATGCTCCTCCGTGGTGGTACTGGAGTGATATTGCGCTCAGACCCCGAGAAATCTATGGAGTTGTCATGAGTAGTCACGACAATGAACTTTGGCAGTGGCGTTGGCTGTTATAAACCTCGCTAACTAGCTTTGGCATCGATGACCTAACGTTTGGGCAGTCACACGACGCCGGGCGTGAAGGACGATGATCTGCTAGACCATCCAAGCTGTCATGAGTAGTCACGACAACTTTGGCAGTGGCGTTGGCTGTTATAAACCTCGCTAACTAGCTTTGGCATCGATGACCTAACGTTTGGGCAGTGAGCACCTCTTCGAAAAGTGCACCGGCTTTGCCGCGGTGTACTTGCGTGCATCGTGGGTGGTAGTAGGCGAAAGGAGATATTGGTATATACATTAGAAGAAGTTGTTACGGAATAGGAATGAAGAACCTGTTACTTAGGGTTGCCATGCGTCATGACGCGCGTACTCATTACGCGTGTAATGCGTAATGTCATGACGCGTCACGCCGTTGTCGTTTCGCAGCGCCAACGAGTGAATGCCACCTGCGGCAAGCACTCTCGACGAAAACTGCGCGGCGCTGACTCGCTCACGCTCTCTTGCGAGGCGTCGTTCGCGCTGCCACGGGAAGAAGCAGAGGCGCAACGCTTCGTACGCCACTTCTGAATCAGAAGCAAACACAATATGTTCTCCACGCCAAAGATGGTTTGCACCAATACCTGTATTTCGTACATCAGGTGTAACGTATGGCGCTGGCGCGCGCGCTACTGCCATTGGACGGAGAATGGCTCTACATATGGCATTTGCTTGACGAATGCTTACGATGGGTCGCGAACTTGCAACGGTTGCGCGCCACCTTTAGGTTGAATGAGCGGGCGAGCGGCCATGGCCCGCCGGCCGCCGCGAACTTAAGAGTTTTGAGACGCATGCATACTTTTCTTCTTCCTAGTTATAGGAATGCGGTTATGACTTATGAGTGCCGGAGCGGGATCCCCAAAATGGCAAACCCCCCCCCCCCCCCCCCCCCTCCGTTTCCCTCCTAGCCCTAGGCTTCCTAGCCCTAACTCCCGACCCCCCTTCGTCTCCCAGTCAAAAACACGTCGCCGTGGCGTCAGCGCCGCAGCAGACGCACAGAGCTGGCCACGTTGTCGTGCACTGCGCGACGTAGAACGTCGGCAACAAGCAGCCGACGCGCGCATCAATGGACGCGTGGCTCGCATCCGCGCGCACTGCGCGGATGTCGTCGCGGTTGCGGCGCAGGAGGCGCACTTCACAACGCGCGATTCGTCCGCATCCGCATCCGCATCGTCGTCGTCATCTCAGACGGGTAAACTCCGCGTCAGCTTTACGGAGTCAATAGGGTGAGTCAGGCCTTGCACGCCACAACCTCCGGCTCCCGTGTGGTGACGTGTGACTCTTCCCCTTCCTTCTTCATAATCTTTATGCCGCGCTCGCTCGCGCATCAGCCGCGCAACAATCAGCTCGTCGGCATTGCGCGCACGTGGCCGCTCGCGATGCGGCGATCTCTTCGGCGCCTTGAGCTGAACGACAACGTGCTCCAGTTTTGTTGCGGCGGCGATCGGCAGGGCAACCGCTCGACTTGCCGTGGCGGATCCGAGACGTGCAGCTGGCATGCTAAACTCAGCAATCGATGGCATGGAGTGCTCGTCTTCGCCGCCTGTGGCACTTGCATGCCAGGCGACAGCCTTGCTCGGCGCGCTGCCACAGCTAACCCTTGGGATGCCTGCGCGCATTCTGAACCGTTCTGTGACATTTGCTGCGTCGCACATCGCCAAGGGCGGTGAGCATGCCGTACCAGGCTTTGCTATTTTGGCGGCACACTGGCGACATGGCGGTGCATCAGCCGTATCACTGCCGCAATCGTTCGCCTCGGAGACGTCGCTTTTGAAGGACGAAGCACCCGTGCATTCTGAAGGGGCTCGTTGCGCTGCCGACGCCCTCGGCACGGCCCTAGGCTCGAGTGCGTGCGCAGCAATTGCGCAGGCTACGCCTGCTAGCCTCGGAGATATGCTCCGTTCATGTCGCGCAGCCGTTGCGGCGGCTTACGCACTTGCCGAGCATGCTTCGACAGCGTCTTGAATCGCACGTGCGAAGAAAGTGGAACTGCTTCGAGTCGCCGCGAGTGCCGCAAATGCCGGGGCTCAGTGTTTAACCGCTCAACCTGATGTGCTGAAGGTGGCTCTAAGCTACGATCCGCAGGTTGCTCCTTGGGTACCAACAACGAGCAATCTGCTGAAAGTTTGGAGGCGTGCCTCGCTGACACTGCTTGGGATGTCGTGCGGATGTACGAACAGTCGTCGTTGTCGTCTGACACATCACTACAAGCTGCCACAGTTCTGTGTGCTTACAAGCTTGCAGTCGCGCTGACACCTTTGACATCTTGCCATGGCCCGACCGCGCGGATTTCGCTTTACCTTTTTCACACAATCGTGCTCATTTCGCTCGGGCTCTGGAGCGCACATCGCTACCGGTCACTTTGGAGAATCCTCATCCGCATGAGCCACCACCTCCGACGCTCAGCTAGAGCTGGGTGGGGGTGCAAGTCCGTGATGGCTCTCCTTTTCGGGATTTTGGGTTCCTCAGGTTTTTACTTTTTGTGGTGTAACGTTCAGTTCAGTTCAGTAGAGGCGGTAACTTCAGAGATGTGAAGTTGGGATCAAAAACAAGAGGCGAGGAGGAAAAAGGGAAGAGGCTTTCAAGAGGAAACGAAGAGGCCTGTGTGCGAGAGGGCTGCCGGAGAGCTGCGAGCTCGCAATAGAGAGCTTGCAAGATATGGACGTTGGACCAAGCCGCAGCCACACGCGCATTTGGTGAGATGAAAGATTGGGACGTTTCGTCGGTGACGGATATGAGCAATTTGTTCGATCCAAATTCAAAACCGTCCTCCACATCGGATCCATACAGCGCTATGACGTCAGAGAGATGTCCTCAAGAACAAAAGCAGACAAATTCACGCATTCCCGACATTAGCAGCTGGGACGTTTCGAAGGTGACTGACATGAGCAACATGTTCAAAGGAGCCCAATTCGATGACGGCGATTGGATTAATGCATGGGATATTTCTTCGAATAAAAAAGTGCAAGGAATGTTTGATGGATCCAATTTCAATAAGGACATCAGCAACTGGAAATTTCCGACAAATATGAAGGGCATGTTCGAGGATGCTTCTGCCTTCAACCAGCCCATCGGCAACTGGGACGTGTCAAAGGTGACGGACATGAGCAACATGTTCTACAGTGCTTCTGCCTTCAACCAGCCCATCGGCAACTGGGACGTGTCAAAGGTGACGAACATGGGGTACATGTTCAGTGGTGCACGTTCTTTCAACCAGCCCATCGGCAACTGGGACGTTTCCAATGTGACGAACATGGGGTACATGTTCTACGGTGCTTCTGCCTTCAACCAGCCCATCGGCAATTGGAATACTGCCAAGGTGACGAGCATGGAGAGCATGTTCTCGGAGAACCACAACTTCAACCAGCCAATCGGCAACTGGAAGACGTCCAAGGTGGAGAGCATGAGTCGTATGTTCAATGGTGCCAAAGCCTTCAACCAGGACATCAGCAACTGGGACACGTCAAATGTGAGGGACATGGAGAGCATGTTCGAAGAAGCACGTTCTTTCAACCAGGACATCAGCAGCTGGGACACGCCCAAGGTGTGGAACATGGAGAGCATGTTCAGTGGTGCCACATCAAACAAGTGCAGTGTTACCTGCATTGTTACCTGGAATACCAAGTGCAGAGTGAGCACGTGCTCGTCGTAGATCTTCTCATCGCAGCCTTATCTTTTTTTTTTGCAAGAAGCCGCCAGCGGCACCCGCGCGTTCAAAGCGCTCTGTTTGGTTTGTGGTGGGTGAGATAGATGGGTGACACGGAAGTTGGCTTCCTCACGGCGGGCGGATTGCCACGGATCGAGGTGTAAGCCTTCTCAATTAATTCTCTCCCGAACACACCGAGCCCACCTTCAGCTGAAGCCCTTGGTGCGCGCGCCGCCGCCGCCTCGGACCACGTTCAATGGTTTGGGGCTTTGGGCTCCCCATCATCGACTCAACCGACTCCTTCTTAAGCAGCGGCGGGTCGGGCATTTATGCGAGGGGAATGGATTGATGGACTACTATGAAACCATCTCACTCACGAACATCATCATCAGCTCTTCTCCGCATCGGACACCATACGCTTCAAGCTGAAGCCCTCTTCGGACACTACTACCTGTAATAATCTACATTGATTGTCACACTACTCGCTCGGTGTTCCTGATGTTCCGGATGTGCTGCGTGACGTCGCACTCCGCAAAGCCGTGCGTGATGAGCTCGAGCTTGGCCGGAGGCGTGGATCCCATCTCGTACAGACAGGCACAAGAAAAAAACGCGTGAGCGGGATCACGCGCAGGCACCTTGTCGAGAACAACGAGTGTCGCGCGCGCCGTCTCGACGGTCCGCGCGAGCGTCCGGCCGTCGTCAAGATTCGTCGTCGTCCCGAGCGGGATTTTGAACGGATTTTGAACGGGGGAGACGGCTGCGAGCTCGCAAGAGCTTGCAAGGTGGCGGCCGGTATCTTGACCGCCTTAATCAACATGATGCCACACCGGCCGCGAACTTGCCAGTTTCTAATTCAATCATCTACAGTAAGTTTAGGTACCATTCCGCTATTAGGGGTTAGGGTTGGTATCCGCGCAAGGATTCTCACGCTCATTCTCTCAGTACTATGATCAATGGCGTCGCCAAGAACGACGTTACGGTGGTGGTGTTGCCTATTAGTATTTCTTCAAACCACCTCCAGAAAGCTTGCCGTTGTTGGGAATCCTACCACTACTACAGATGAAGGTATTCGCACTAAGGACTTAACCCTTTTGAGTTCTCCTACTACGTTCAGGGCATCTCGGACTTTGGCGCGGCGGCGGCGACGCGAGTTTCGGCGTGAACTCTTTCCAACGAATGTCAACTACCCCAACTGCGGGTTGGAATACGACGAGAACGATGCGACACACTTGGGCGGAGTTCTTGGGCCAGTCAACCGCACGGCCGGCACGTATTTCGACGAAGGGCACAGGTGGAAGGACGATCAACTTAACCTTCCCAACGGAAACAAGGTAAACGGGTATGACATCCACACCTTCGTGCGGCGGCTCTACTGCTGGACTCGTGAGGCGTTCTCGTCGCCGTACGCGCCCGCTTTTGGCGACGACAGGGAGGCGGCTGCCATTGCGGAAAGAGCTGGAGCTCGGACGGTGGGTTTCCACGCAACTCCCGACACGACGACGACGGCGCGCGTTCTGTACTACCACCAGCCAGGTGCGTTGACGGCACTGCCTGCTTCTGCACTGTCCAAATCGGATGAGTCATCTTGCAGCGAGACGGGCTCTGCGGTTTCGCTCAAACAAGCGAATAATGATGGTAAGGTGCTGCCGCCGCTGAGAGAGATGAACAAACCTGCACGGTCACATGCGAATCACTTCTGCAGTTTGAACGACGTGGTGCAATCGTACCACCTGGCGATCGCGCAAACGCTGAGCCGCGAGTCTCCTCGCTACCACTTTAAGCATCTCGATCTGGTGGAGATGCCGCTGCGCTTTCACAAGGTTCCGCTGACGAGGTGTCGTAGGATGGGCATTCCTAACGCGCCGCCTCATGTGCAGGCGATAAGAAATTATCCGGATTCATCTCGCGGATGCGCTCGCGTCTCTATCGAGGTGATGTGCGAGGTTCAGGTGTTTGACGACAACTCGGTTCAGGTGTTTGACGACAACTCGGTTCAGGCGTTCGACGACAACCGCGACGACAACCTGCGTTGGGTTCCGCTCGAGGATCCAGTGCTTCTCGCATGGGCGTACGGGCCGCGATCTGGCGTTGGTGGGATCGATGGCACCTTGATGGAAGCACGGGTCGAGCACAGTCGGGAGCAAACTCAATCGCCAACGGGCCAATTCAGCGTTCGCTTCGACACCTGTACAGCTGGCAGGCATGCCGTGCACGTGCGCCTCGAGTACCTTAGCCGGAACCATACAATCGCGGAACAGAGCGTTCCTGGTGCACACAACCTACACTATCTGCCCCCAGAAATTATCATGCGAAAGGCGGATGGAAGCCCGTATGCAGTTGATGTCACACTCCCGGAGGCTCCGCCAATGCACATTTCTCCGTCTCCGTCATCGGCTGACAACCGTCCTGCATGCGAGCTTGGCCTTGAGCACGCGCCGCAATGGAAGAATCCTCCAGGCTCTCGCAGTCCGCTCATGTCGCAGCTACGTGCTTCATTCCGCTGGTCTGATGCGGCCAGCACACTAGAGGAGGCGATGCAATACCACACAACTCATTCTAGCAAAACACGTCGATTTTCAACTGTATTTCACATGGGCCATACGCATGCCGTACGCAAGACATTTGGAAACAACCTGGAAGAATCTCCCAGCTTGCAGCAGCTCGCTGCCGATTCGGGGCTAGCCCCCTACCCTGATGGCCGGGGCGGCTTCTACAAGAAAGCATACGAAACAAACAACGTGGACGCTTGGTTCACTGAGCTGCCTCGATTCCAACCGTGGGACCGCTTCGAAGCTGCACCAAGTAGTCCGTGCAGGCTCTGTCGGTATGACTTTGATGATGCCATGAAATGCGCCAACAAACGACCGATGATCGTGATCGGAGACAGCACGGGAAATCGAGTGATGCATGAGATGGAGTGTGCGGTGAGTTTTGGTGGCTGGGAGCACACGAAACGTGTTTTACGCAATGCAGATGACGAGACTCGCGCTGAGTATCAGTTGTTGATGCAACAATGCAAAGGTATCCAAGATTTGAAAAGCACGTGCCGACTGAACGATGTGCCGAAGAAAGAATACACCTCACGCGACGATGCGCTCGAGGACTACCCCTGCCTCGGAGTGATGCCTGCTTTCGCGCGTGATGACGGCTTCAAGGTGATCTACTCGTCGATTGAAAAGTTCATCGGCCTCCAACATCGGCAGCTCGGTGGGCTGTTGAAACAAGGGTTAGACCACGATGCCATCTATGCCAAGGTGGTGAAATCCGTCAGGCTGTGGCACACGCTGCTTCGAGCGGTTTACGGTCACAGTCAGGGAATTACTTTCGTGGTGAGTGCGGGCATACATGACGCGGTTTTCGGCCACAATCATCATGGAGCAGATGAGGGTGCGTACATATTTGCCAAGGCGCTCTACGATACGTTCACGCTGTCAGATGACAAGGTGGTCTACGCCTTGCCAAATGCATTACATCCGATCAACATACTCGTGCATAACTGCGCGACGGATGATATGGGCCGATACTCTTATGCAGAGGGAATGATGCGAAGTCGCCACGACTTTCTCGCGCAGGACGTCACAGCATACGGGCACGGCTTGGATCCGCGCTTATATCATGGGGATTTCTGGCCCTTCCCGTCCTGCTTTCGCCTTTACCATGCCAAAGAGTCTGCCGAGCGTATGAAGGACTTAAACGACCGCATTCACCGTCGCCTTGTCCAGCTGAATCGCGAGAGACGAGAATCGGGCAGCGATCAGCGCGTGGTTTCGGTGGTAGACTGGCGAGAGGCGTCTGTCTTACGTCCCGATTCGTACGTCGAATATGATGACAATCATCCACAGGCTGAGGTTGTAGACGAGCTGATCCAGCTTGTGTTTCATGGGCTGTGTGGGTGTGGCGACGACAAATGACGACAGTTTGACAAAGTAAAATACATTCCATTACTGATTAGTGATGCCATCTAAATAATTAAAGTTGTTAGCGGGGGAGCTAGCTACGCTCTAGCGCCAGGCACGCTCGTGTACGGCGAAATGAGCGCAGCACCGGCATTTGGAGGCGGCGGTGTCGAAGCACGCGATGACAGTACGCGCGCTATGCCGCCAACGCTGCCACGACTGCGAACGGGCGCGTAAGGACTCGTCATTCCCGACGATGGCGCTTCCGAGATTGACGGTCGAACGCCGAGCTTTGCTAGCGCGCCACGTGCGGCGGCAGCTGCGCCCTCAGTAGCCGCAAGCTGAGTTGCGAGCGGTGCAGATGATGGTGGCGGAGCGTATGTGCCTTCAAGAGCTGCAACTTTTGGAGGAGGTGGAGGAGGAGGAGGAGGAGGATGTTGTGGTGGTTGTGATGGTTGTGGTGAAGACGCCGTGGCAAGTGCACTTGGTGGTGCTGCAGGCAATCGTTGCGCCTCCTCCTCAGAAGCAATAGCAGCAGCAGCATCTTCAGCTCGCTTCTTCGACATGTCCTTCAACGAAGCCTCCGCCGCAGCCAGGCGCTTTGCCAAATCCTTCGCCTCGTTGCGTGCAGCCGTCAGCGCCGCTGCAGACATTTGGCTGAACACCTCTGCAGCCTCCATGATTTCAAGCTCTTGCTCGGCACGACTCCGCGCCTCACGCTCTGCCAGAAGTGCGTCAATGAGCCGCTGCACAGCTGCCGGTTGATACGGCGTCGTGTATCTTGGCGACGGCGGTGCGAACGCCATAGGTTGATTATGGATAACAGGTGGCGACGCGGCGAGCGAAGGTGGCGGTGAGGGGGAAGACGAGGGGAAAAACTCAGCAGTTTTCGGCGAAGATGGTGAGCACATGGAAGCCTCGGAAATTTTCTCCTTACCTTGGCATGGCTGAGGTTGCGTCTGAGGTTGCGATTGTGGTGGAGCAGGCGGAGGTGGTGGCCGTGGCCACGGCGGTGATGGAGCAGGCTGAGGCGTTTCTTCCGACTCCCAGCTGTTGTCGCTGTCGCTGTCGCTGTCGTTCGTCGGCCTTGCGATGGGCGGAGGTGGCAGAGGCAATTGCATGTTCGAGATGGGCAAGTACGTCTCTCCTTCCGTGCGGGTGTGCAGCTTATTCGCTTTGAGAAGTCTTGGCTCTTGGCTCAGACTTACTCGGTCTCTCTCAAGTACGAGACGTGTAAGGATCGCGTTGCTTTGTTCTAGGAACGCGCACGCTCTGAGTCGCTCCGCGTCGACTCGTTTTCGTTCCTGCAAGGCGGCGGATCGTGCGATGCGCGATGCGGCGGCGGATGCAGCCTTCAGGCAGGCGGGCGAGAGCACAGCGGGCTGCTCAGCGGGTGACATTCAAGGTTGGCATGTCGCAGATGATGATGGATGGTATGCGCCAAAGGATACCGAATAGTTGGGAACTTACGCGCAGAAAGGTGGAAACAAAACGTCCACTTCGCCTATTTGGGTGGGAGGTCTGCAGCGCGTGGCCCTATTCGGGAGCTCCCCTTTTTTCCCTTATATCCATGCAAAACCTCCGACTTCCTTAGTGGTAGAAAATTGCCCTTGCACCTCCCTTGCACGCCGGCCGCGAGCTTGGAAGAGGCTTGCAGGAGGCTTGCACGAATGCACGTTCGCGGCCGGTCTTGCATCACGAAGATTAAGCTATTAAGGTGGGCAATATCCCAGCCGCGAAGCTGCTGCCAACTCTTGCTCCATTCTCTGTCCAATGGCAGCTGCGCGCGCGCCAGTGGCGTACGAAGCGCTGCGCCTCTGCTTCTTCCCGTGGCAGCGCGAACGACGCCTCGCAAGAGAGCGTGAGCGAGTCAGCGCCGCGCGGTTTTCGTCGAGAGTGCTTGCCGCGGGTGAAGCACACTCGCTGACTCTACGAAACGACGGCGGCATCGCGTGCTGGGGATGCGACGACGTGGGCCAGGCGCCTCCCGACGGCGTTGAGGGCGTCTTCGTCGCGATCGCTGCCGGTGCATATCACTTGCTGGCGCTACGACCCGACGGCAGCGTCGCGTGCAGGGGAAACAACGCATACGGCCAAGCGCCTCCCGACGGAATACCTGGCGACTTCGTCGCCATCGCCGCAGGTTGTTTCCACTCGCTGGCAATACGAGTCGACGGCAGTGTTGCGTGCTGGGGGAGCAACTTTCATGGCCAGGCACCTCCCGACGGCGTCACGGGCGACTTCGTCGCAATCGCCGCGATTGGCGACCACTCGTTGGCGCTACGACGCGGCGGAAGGATCGCGTGCTGGGGACGCAACGATGACGGCGAGGCGCCTCCCGACGGCATGCCTGGCGTCTTCGTCGCAATCGCCGCGGGTCACTTTCACTCGCTGGCGCTACGACACGACGGCGGCGTCACGTGCTGGGGACGCAACGACTACGGCGAGGCGCCTCCCGATGGCGTACCTGGCGACTTCGTCGCTATCGCCGCGGGGTGGTATCACTCGTTGGCGCTTCGACGCGACGGCAGTATCGCGTGCTGGGGACTCAACCAATACGGCCAGGCGCCTCCCGCCGGCGTCGACGGCGACTTTGTCGCAATCGCCGCGGGTATGTATCACTCGCTGGCGCTTCGACGCGACGGCAGTATGGCGTGCTGGGGTGACAACGACGACGACCAGGCACCTCCCGCCGGCGTCGCTGGTCCATTCGTGACGCAAGAGTTGTAACTGACACGAGTAAGAATAGACAAAGAACGAAAAACATTTTACAAACTATTCGACGCGCCGACGTTTCACGACATGCTTTCCGTTCCTCCTCCTCCTCCTCTTCGTCTTCGTCTTCCTCCTTCTCCTCCGCCGTGAAAGCCTTGTACAGTCTCTGCAATTTCGCGACGGTACAAGGCCATTTCACCTGGCAATTTTATATTTGCAAAATCAACACGCTCAAAAAGGATGGCTGCTCCGCCGACGTGCTCCAGCGGCCGCATGTCAAACGCGCCAGATGACGGCGCCGCGCAATTGGTATGCCATGATGAAGCTCGATAGCCTTGGCTCAAAAAATAGCTATGCGACGTGGAATGGTCTCGTCGCGCAAAAGCGCAAACCCTCCTCGTCGCGCGGCTCTGTACCACCACCACGACCACCGTCAGCGCGCGTCCAATTCGTCTCCGCCGACACCGAGCAGGTCACGGCACATGCGGCACGCGGCGTCGCTCACCTCGACGTAGAAGGGTGGATTCATTTGCAATCCTTGGAAGGACGCGGTGAGCTTGCCGCTCGCATCGAGCTCGAGGAAGTTGCCACAGCTTCCAAAGTGCGTGTCCGTGTCTGGGAAGGCGCTGAACAATCGCCGAGGTGCTGACTGCCCGATGTTGCATGCGTGGTTCCACGGGCTTGCGAAGGACTCCGTGTCGACGCCAAAGTCCTCAACGAGCACCTGCATGGCTGAACGTGGCACCGCCGCCTGGCTTCCCATGCGTCTTGCTCCTGACCCTTGCAGTGACTTGTATCGCAGCATGAAGAGCGCCTCGTCGAATGTTTTCCTTAATCCTGGTGTTGGTATGCGACGCGCATGCGTTCGTACGACGTGGTGTCCAGCGATACGGCGACACTGTTTCAGCTGAGTGATACTGACTTGGCGTTTTGCATTTTCTTGAGAGAACTGCTTGCGGCGGGCGTGTGTTTGTTTGTACTACGATCTTAGGTGGCGACAGCGCCTCATGTCGTCGATAACCTGCGCAGCGACAGCTTGCAGAGCATCCTGGCAAGGAATATGACCACCACGATACACGAGCGTCTCAACGCTTGCCAATTCGCTGCGAACTTTTCCACGGGGCGTACCAAATGGATACGGCGCCAGCAAGCCGCTCGTGCTCTGCGCTGACAAGCCTGCCGGATCTGATGCACCAAAGAGGGCGACGATGCGAGAACTCGAAAGGCGCGTGCAAGACGATGCATCTCCATCATGCTGACGCTCAGACGCGTCCTTTGCAAGCATCTCCAGATCGTTGCACATGCCGTCAAGGTACGAAGGAACCTTCGCAATGAAACTCGGAGCAGTAGACGGCCCAAGCAAATTGTACGCGAAAGCCTCAGGAGCCTCGACGAGTGTTCCAACCCGCGGAGAGTTTGCGTACAGCGAAGACACGTACGTGCACGATGGACGAAGATTCGAGCACGGTAAGTGCATCGCCCAGTGATGCGCAACGAGCGCGCCGAAGCTGTGGCCGAACAAGTACGTTGGAATCCCGCGCAGGCGTAAGCCGACCGTGGCATCGAGAGATGAGGCAAGCGCATTCACATCGGGGAACAAGGCGTCGTGTGGAACAGATGCACAAGTCACGTGTATTGAGGTTGGCAGCAGCTCGGCAAAGCTTCGTAAGAAAGATGAGCTGAGGCGACTGCCAACACCAGGCACACAAACAAGCCCGGCCTCAAAAGGCGAAGGTGAAAGGCTCTCGGTCTTTGAACTGAGAGACCCAACCGCTCCGGAGGATGCGCGCACCGCTCTCGCGCACTTGTTTATCGAGTCGAGTTTCAGCACTTCACTGATTTCAAGGGATACACCAAAAAGATGTTCAAGCCTGCTTTGCAAAACCAATGCTGATTCAGTGTCAGCAGGCGGTAAACACAGCCCAACAGATGAAATGATCCGATTCAATGCATCATCATCACCATCATCATCATCGGCTCTTGAGTTCGAAGCATCCTCAGACAACAGAGACTGCGACGCGTACTTTGCCAGCTCCGCGATGGTTGGATAGTCGAACATCGATGTCGCGGGCAGCGATACACCAAGCACGCGCTCCACCTCTGTCCGGATCTCCGTGCTCATCAGCGAGTCGACGCCCGCCTCCATCAGCGACGCATTCGCGTCGATGCTCTCGTCAGACACCCGGCGGACGACATCCGAGATCGCGCGCTGAAGGCCGGCGGCATCCCACCCTCGATGATGCGAGGCGCCAGCCGCAGACTTTGCTGTCGCCTTCGCCGACTTGGCATCTTCCGTCACCAATGCGCCGCCGCCGCCGCCGCCGCCGCCGCCGCCTTCCTCATTCGGAAAGAAGAACACGCTGCGAGATACGCTAGAAGCAAATGTAGACCAGCACATCGGCGTGCACGTCAGCTTCGGAGGTGCCGTACGGTCCCAACGAAGGTAAGCGGCAGATGTGGCAATCGCCAGCTCCATCAGCAGGCAGCCTTGGTCCGGAGGAAGCGGCAGGATGCCCTGGCGCTCCATGCGTCTCAGAATGTTCTTCTCCGTCGTCGCCATGCCCACGTCGCTCCATGCACCCCACTGCGTGCTCGCAGCGGGTAGACCCGCGGCGTGCATGCGAATCACCCACGCGTCGAGCGTCGCGTTCGCCGCGGCGTAGTTCGCCTGGCCCATGCCCATGATGCACACCGCGATGGATGAAAACGCCGTGACTGACGCGCAAGGCATGATCGCGGCGTGATCCTGCACGTGCACCGATGCCGACACCTTGGGGGCAAACACGCCGCGCATCGACGACGGCGTGTGCTTCAGCACCATCGCGTCAGCAAGCACGCCGCCAGCGTGCGCGACGGACCCGCGGTGCCAGCCGTGCTCCAGCAGCCGAACGATACGCACTTCGCTCGCGTACTCGTCCGCGCTGCATGCATCGCAGCGCACGACACGCCACACGTTACGCGCAGATTGTGCCGAACTCGAAGAGCCACGCAGAAGGGCGCGTAGTTCGCGACCGCCGCGACCCGAGCGGCTGAGCAGCGTCGTGCCCGCGGCGTGCGCGCATGTCACCATCGTCGCGAGCATGCGCCCGAGCGCGCCCGTGCCGCCAGTGATGCTGCAGTGCAAGAACGATGGCAGCGACGTGGTGTGCGCGGCGGGCATGCCGCGGAGTCCCATCGCGGGCGCGAGCAGCGTGCGCTGTGTCGTCGTCGTGTCGCTGTACTCGTCCAGAGAATCACGGACGCGGCGCGACAGAGCGGCTGGATGCATCACGGATGCCGCGCTCACGTCCACCGCAAGCCAGGCGCGGTCTTTGTACTCGACATGACGCGAGCGCAGGGCGGCGCTGATACCCGCGCCAGCTTGCCCGTCCGAGGACCCGCACATGGCGGTCGGCGCGTGGTGGCCGAACACGCCGAACGTCACCGCGGTCCAAGCTCGGGGCGGCGGCACGTGCTCCTGCATGATGCACAGCACGCCAAGCATCGCGCGCGCCGGCGCAGTCAGCGAGCATGACGACGCTTGCATCGCGATGTTTCGCGCGACGACGTGCGTGCGAGCGCCATGCGTGCAGTCGGCGGCGGTGTCGACGATGGATGCGCTCGCACGCCACACGACGTCGTACAGGCTTTCGCACGCGCGGCGGTATGCAACGCCACCGCCGTCGCGAAGAGACCCAAGGCTGCGCACGGCATTGCGCACGGCGTTGCGCACGTGCAGAACCGTCGACGCCTGCCCGTCCACATCTGCACGCGCGTCTGCGTCGGCGACGACAGCGCGGCACGTGCGCTGCCGCGTGAAGCTCGTCGTGTCGGCGATACCGGCGATGTAGATGGCGTCCGCGGCGACAATCGGCGCATGCGCCACCTGGTCGACAGCCGCAATGTACGACGCCGCGGTCGAGCCATGTGCGAAGGCTGCGTACGCTTGCATGCGCGGCTTGGCAGCACGCGTCGTCGCTGAGCACGATGCGCATCTGATCGCGGCGTCGATGCGTCTGAGGCTTGCAAGGAACGCATGCTGTCTTTCACCGATATTCCGTATCGCAATTGTTTCACCACGAATGCAGATTGCAGATTCGTTGGAATCAGAGCTGCCTCGCGAAGACAGTGTTGAGCACGGATTTGTGAGGGGTAGGCAAGCATTTGCATCCGCAAGCACGCGCAACACCTGCATGCATGTTTGAATATGCTTAGCGAATGTGTCTTCAGGACCGATTCCAGTTTTGGCTTCAGGTGTGCAGATCAGCCAGACATCCGCATGGTTCGCGACGATGCCTGTAAATCCAAATGTAGGCTGAGAGTACCGGAGAAGGTGACGCTGTAATCCGCGCATCCCGCCATCTGCAAAGGTCATGTGCATAATCGTGTCACGCCTTTTCCCAGTGGACGGCTGCTGACCAATCAAGATGTGCGTGTTCGTGCCCTGAAACGCAAATGCACTTACGCAGCGCGTCGGACCACCATATGCCTTACTGGTGAATATCGGGCCATCCTCGCGTGGAAGCTTTGCGACAATGCTTCCTGTGCTATCGCGAAGCGAATCGGTAACGTAGGGATTGCATGTGCGAAGATGCGCAATTCCCGGCGAGGTGTCCAGCACAATGCTTGCACTTGCTGAGATTATGTTGAAGATACCCGCCGCAAGCTCCGTGTGTCCTAGTTGCGACTTGTTCGCGGACAGCTGCAGCGCAGTGTCCTCGTTAGTTGGTCGGAGCACAGTAGATGCAGCTCCAACCTCAATCGGATCACCAAGTGCCGTTCCCGTTCCATGCATTTGCAAGTGTGTCACCGATGAAATGTGGGCACAATCAAATCTCGCAGCGAACAAGGCATCTCGGATCACCGCCTGCTGTGATGGGCCATGTGGAGCGGTGAGCGCACTCGACCGACCATCCTGATTGATGGCAGAGGCAACGACGCAAGGGAAGCGCGCATCGGTAGCAAGAATCGCATCATCGTCGACGAGCCGCACCAACGCGACGCCCTCGCCACGCGTGTATCCATCCGCAGCCGCATCGAGCACTTTGCATCGTCCTTCTGGCGAGAGCATACCAGCGCGATAGATGGCAAGCGTTTGCGTCGGAGCACCGCTTATGAGAACGCCGTAGACGAGCTGACTGCTCGCCTTGGGCGTGGTTTGGTGATGCATCAGCGCAAAATGGCACGCCGCCGACGAAGCTGAGCATGCGGTGTCAATCGAAATCGATGGCCCACGCAATCCAAACACATAGGAAATACGGCCGCATGCTACGCTCGGATTGGATGACAAGACGGCATATGGCGATAAGGCGTTGCGCCCAGTCTCCGTTTGCGCTTCCGTATTACCAACAAACACGCCGTCATTCACATCAAAAAGCTGTGTTGCTGATCGCACGGATATGTCAAGCAAATAGCGGTGCTGTGGATCCATGAGCTGAGCCTCTCTTGAGGCGATGCGAAATACCGGTGCATCGAAGTCATATATCGCACGCATAAATGCAGCAAAACGAGGTCCACCAGTCTCTTCCGGGTTCCAGTGCTCGCCAGGTATTGGAAAAATGCCGTCCACGCAGCGTGAAATAGCATCCTGAGAATTCGTCAATGCACCAAGACTGGGAGTTCCATCGAGGCTGCAGCACGAGATGAAGGCGCGACGTCGTTGTATTGAGTCAAGCTCCAACTCAACCTTGTGCGCTTCCCTCGTTAATGGGTCATCGTCACTGCATCCAACAAGTTGCGACGCGTACTTTGCCAGCTCCGCGATGGTTGGATAGTCGAACATCGATGTCGCGGGCAGCGATACACCAAGCACGCGCTCCACCTCTGTCCGGATCTCCGTGCTCATCAGCGAGTCGACGCCCGCCTCCATCAGCGACGCATTCGCGTCGATGCTCTCGTCAGACACCCGGCGGACGACATCCGAGATCGCGCGCTGAAGGCCGGCGGCATCCCACCCTCGATGATGCGAGGCGCCAGCCGCAGACTTTGCTGTCGCCTTCGCCGACTTGGCATCTTCCGTCACCAATGCGCCGCCGCCGCCGCCGCCGCCGCCGCCGCCTTCCTCATTTGGAAAGAAGAACGTGCTGCGAGATACGCTAGAAGCAAATGTAGACCAGCACATCGGCGTGCACGTCAGCTTCGGAGGTGCCGTACGGTCCCAACGAAGGTAAGCGGCAGATGTGGCAATCGCCAGCTCCATCAGCAGGCAGCCTTGGTCCGGAGGAAGCGGCAGGATGCCCTGGCGCTCCATGCGTCTCAGAATGTTCTTCTCCGTCGTCGCCATGCCCACGTCGCTCCATGCACCCCACTGCGTGCTCGCAGCGGGTAGACCCGCGGCGTGCATGCGAATCACCCACGCGTCGAGCGTCGCGTTCGCCGCGGCGTAGTTCGCCTGGCCCATGCCCATGATGCACACCGCGATGGATGAAAACGCCGTGACTGACGCGCATGGCATGATCGCGGCGTGATCCTGCACGTGCACCGATGCCGACACCTTGGGGGCAAACACGCCGCGCATCGACGACGGCGTGTGCTTCAGCACCATCGCGTCAGCAAGCACGCCGCCAGCGTGCGCGACGGACCCGCGGTGCCAGCCGTGCTCCAGCAGCCGAACGATACGCACTTCGCTCGCGTACTCGTCCGCGCTGCATGCATCGCAGCGCACGACACGCCACACGTTACGCGCGGATTGTGCCGAACTCGAAGAGCCACGCAGAAGGGCGCGTAGTTCGCGACCGCCGCGACCCGAGCGGCTGAGCAGCGTCGTGCCCGCGGCGTGCGCGCATGTCACCATCGTCGCGAGCATGCGCCCGAGCGCGCCCGTGCCGCCAGTGATGCTGCAGTGCAAGAACGATGGCAGCGACGTGGTGTGCGCGGCGGGCATGCCGCGGAGTCCCATCGCGGGCGCGAGCAGCGTGCGCTGTGTCGTCGTCGTGTCGCTGTACTCGTCCAGAGAATCACGGACGCGGCGCGACAGAGCGGCTGGATGCATCACGGATGCCGCGCTCACGTCCACCGCAAGCCAGGCGCGGTCTTTGTACTCGACATGACGCGAGCGCAGGGCGGCGCTGATACCCGCGCCAGCTTGCCCGTCCGAGGACCCGCACATGGCGGTCGGCGCGTGGTGGCCGAACACGCCGAACGTCACCGCGGTCCAAGCTCGGGGCGGCGGCACGTGCTCCTGCATGATGCACAGCACGCCAAGCATCGCGCGCGCCGGCGCAGTCAGCGAGCATGACGACGCTTGCATCGCGATGTTTCGCGCGACGACGTGCGTGCGAGCGCCATGCGTGCAGTCGGCGGCGGTGTCGACGATGGATGCGCTCGCACGCCACACGACGTCGTACAGGCTTTCGCACGCGCGGCGGTATGCAACGCCACCGCCGTCGCGAAGAGACCCAAGGCTGCGCACGGCATTGCGCACGGCGTTGCGCACGTGCAGAACCGTCGACGCCTGCCCGTCCACATCTGCACGCGCGTCTGCGTCGGCGACGACAGCGCGGCACGTGCGCTGCCGCGTGAAGCTCGTCGTGTCGGCGATACCGGCGATGTAGATGGCGTCCGCGGCGACAATCGGCGCATGCGCCACCTGGTCGACAGCCGCAATGTACGACGCCGCGGTCGAGCCATGTGCGAAGGCTGCGTACGCTTGCATGCGCGGCTTGGCAGCACGCGTCGTCGCTGAGCACGATGCGCATCTGATCGCGGCGTCGATGCGTCTGAGGCTTGCAAGGAAAGCATGCTGCTTTGGATCATTTGTGCGGTGAATGGACAAGTTTCCATGCTTAAGTTGAATACATGCTCGATGGGGTGTTTCTGAGAAATGTTCTAGAGCCAGTGCGTGGACAAGATGAGTGTGCGAAAGATTCGAACCAACATCAACAACCATGGCGATGATTTCGCAGCTCGTCGCAAAGAAATTGGCACACGACGATGAGACTTGCATGCACGTCGTCTGATGCCAATTGAAGAAAAAATAGTCTCCGAAATGCATGCTAAGCTTTCGTGCATTAGCGCAATCCGCCGAGGTAAACCGCATCAACGGCAACTGCGTTCTCTCGAATCGCATACTGCGCAAAGCCAGATCGCGTACAGGCTGAGCATGCTCCCCCTCCACCACGGCGTGGGCGTTCGTGCCGCTGAAACCGAAAGAACTGCAGCAGCCGACGTGAACGTTCAATGTTGGCGCATATGTGGCCACCTGCCTCCTCGGAATCATGGTCAGAGGGCCATGCCCCTTCTTCGCCTTGGACGCCAGCACGCGCGACACGTTGGTGTTCAACGTTCGCAAGTGCGTGAGTTGCGAACCTTGCCGACTGCTCATTGCTTGGCACAGGTTGAGCAAACCTACGAGTCCGGCGTCAGCCTCTGCATGTCCAATGACGGACTTAAAGGATGCCATGTGCAGCTTTGAAACCGTGCGCAGCGACTGCGCCGCCGTCCTGATTCCGTTCATCTCGATTGGATCGCCGAGCGGCGTTCCCGTCCCATGCATCTCGAATTCAACGACGTTGGGAGAGCTCGCGAGTGCGCACAACGCGTTGGTGACGAGTGTTGCCTGCGCCTTTCCGTTCGGGGCGGTAAGCGACACAGACGCGCCATCCTGGTTCACTGCCGTGGATGCAAGCACGCATACAATATTGCTCTGCACAATAAGGTGGTTCATCTCCATGCGTGCGAGGAGTGCTAGACTTGTCTGCTCCGCGCGCCCAAAGCCGTCAGCTGACGCGTCGAAGGTCTTGCAGCGTCCGTCTGGGCTAATGCTCTTCATCGCGCCGAGTTGAGCCCACTCTGTTGCGAAGCAAACATTTGCACCGCAGGCAAGGCTTGCTCCTCCCGGAATGGCCATCGCCTCGCTCCTTCTCGCACCATCGACGGCGACAAGGGCACTCGAGCACGCCGTGTCGACGGTGACAGCCTCCCCCGTGAGAGCGTAGGCGTATGCGACTCGTCCGGACGTCACGGATGGCATGCGTCCGGTGATTGCGTATGCACTGACGTTGGTGGTTGCGCGACTCGAGTGCGTTCCGAAGAAAAATGATGCGTCAACGGGCCAGCAGGCGCCGACGTAGACTGATGTTTGTGCACCTCTTTTCATGCGGTCCTTGCACTGCTCGACGGCGCCGAGTGCCGAAGTGTGGTGCAGCAGTGCCACTTGCTGGGGATCCATCCAGCTGGCTTCCGTACGCGACACGGACGCAATCGCGACGTCAAGCTTGCCGTCGCCGTCTGTTGTGAGGTGCGCGAAACGTGTCACACCGAGCACGCTGTCGAAAACGGCACGCTTGACACCCTCTGTGACTCGAGTAACGCTTGCGTTAGCATCCGCGACGTTCGCGGCGAAGAGCGCGTTTGCGCCGCTCGTCGTGCAGGCGAGCACGGCTGTCACCATGCGCTGCTTCAACCGCCGTTGCGTATCCGTGTGCGTGTCCATGGCGGCACTCTGCTCGTGCGTGCGTGGCGCAGCCCGATCCTTGTTATCGTGCAAGGCTTCGTTTGCCATGGCCGTGTTAAGGATGACTTTGCGTTTGTGGGTAGAATTTCAAACGCGTTCGTTTGAAATAATCCGGCTTCTGCTGCTGCTTCTGCTTGTGCGTGCCCTCGCTCGACTTCCACGCGTATGGTCTCGTTAATAATGTTATTACGGTATCTCTCACCGAGCCTGTCATACTTCTCCCTTCTTCTTCTTCTTCTTCGCGCGAACTGCATCGATGTCGCGTGCTGTGCTTGTGCTGCGCTGTGCTTTGCTGTGCTGTGCCGTTTTTCCCAAACAAACTGCGGGGTTAGGTGGAACATGAGATTCGGAGGGGGCAGAGCAACCGTCCCCTTTCCCCGTCCCCGTCCCCTTTCCCCTTCCCCCTCCTTCTCTCTCTCTCTCTCCCCGGGGCCTGCTTCGCGCTCCTCCCCTCCCCTGCCACGCCCTCACCTCCACGCGACGCGTTCACGCCGACCTATACGCACACGCAACCAACAAACATGGCGGCGGCAGCGGCAGCGTCGTCGTCCGCCGCAGCACGATACCCAGCGCAGAAACCGGCGTCGCACCCGCGCGCGCAGCCGTTCCTAGGACGGGAACTCTGGGAGGAGTTCAAGCCGCCCGACGACAGAGCATCAGCGACGTACTGGTTCCACGGAATCGTCTCGGCAATAGAGAGAGAACGTGTCGACGGAGATACCGTCACGTGGGTGACGTGCACGTTCGAGGACGGCGACCAGTACACTGTGGACACGGACGCATTCAAGCAAAGACTCGAGGCAAGGAGAAGCGGAGTCGTTCCCTCCATACTCTGGGACCCGCCAGGAAACGACCCGCCGGTACACCCAAACGAGGCGCAGAGAAACGTGTGGGGAAACTGGCTCTACGTCAGGCGCGCGCCAACGCGCATGAGAGGAATTGGACTCGCGAGAGCACTCTCCAACGCGGGGTGCAAGCACACGCTAGGAAAACTGAGAAAGGAGGCGCAGGCGTATAGAGAGCAGAGGCTGAGAGCTGCCACAGCCACGCCCGCGCCGAGCGCGGTGTATGCCGCCGTGCAGGCGGCGGCGTACAACCCCATGCAACCCACAAGTCGACCTGCACGCGCGGAACCGGCGCCAACGCCGACGCCGACGCCGACGCCGAAGCCGCCAACGCCGACGCCGACGCCGAAACCGACGCCGCCAACGCCAAAGCCAAAGGAGGGCGTATACGCACACCCTCTCGTAAGCATTGCCGTTAGTTGGGGCTATCTAGAGAGTGACGCCGTTTCGACGCTCAAGGACATCATCCGAGGGCTCGAGATGACAATTAACGAGGTGAACGAATACAATCTGCTCGATCCCACGGACGTCGACGTGCTCGACGACTTTTTGGGAAGGCTCCAGAAATGTAAGGCGGATCGCCAGGCTGCCGAGGAGATTAGAGACGCGGAGGCGATGAGGAAGAAAGAGCAGGAAAAGCTGCGGCACGAAAAGGCGGCGGAGCAGGTGTGCTCGCTGTGTGGATGCTCGCCTGAGGAAAAGGAGGATGACGAATCAAGACGGATGAAAAAGTCGGCGCGTGCGCGTCTCAAGGAGGGTGAGGCGAATCGATTCACCGCATGCCCACACTGCCGTGGCGTGGCCTGCCTGGCATGCTTTAAGGTGCAGCTATTCAACAAACGCTCGTGCCCATTCTGTCGAGGGACTTTGCTTGGCGTATCGGCTCTCGTCGAACCATCGCCTCGCCCAAACAACGACGACGACGGCGACGATGCTGGTGGTGCCAAACGTCTCGAGACGGATGCCGCCGCATCCAACGGCAAGGTGCAGGCGCCCGCGCCTGCGGTAGCGACAAAGCAGCCTGGGGGAACATCGGCATTGCCATCGCCATCTTTTCCATCCTTGCTGTCCAAGCGACCGAGAGAGCAGGCGGCGGATGCATCAGTTGTGCGAAAGATTCCGCGCAAGGCACACGCGGAGTCAACGGCAGCAGCAAATGCTCCGCCGCCACCACCGCCAGGAGCAGCAGCAGGAGCAGCAGCAGCAGCAGGAGCAGGATCCGTGCCAGCTAAGCCATTCAACATTCCACGAAAGGAAAAGAACGTGCAAGCTGCCGTCGAGCCCGCACCACAGCAACTCAAGCCAATGCCAACGCCAGCGCCAACGCCAACGCCAACGCCACCAAAACCAATCGTGGCGAAGCAAACGGCACGCGAAAAGCGCCGGTGGGTTTGCAGGCACTGGAAGGGAGCGCCGGGCGGATGCTGGCAAGGCGACGCCTGCAAGTTTGCACACGGCGAGGCGGCTATAGGAACCTTCGAGGGCAATCCACACTACCGGCCTGGGGAAACGCCCTCCATTTCCGCCCCACCACCACTACAAGCTGCGACGACGAATGCTGCCGCCGCCGCTGCCGCTGCCGCTGGCGCTGGTGCGAGCGTGCCGCTACAACAACAGATTTGGCAGCCCTACTCGGATGGATACGGTCCTCCTGGGGTTTCGACCATGCACATGGGCATGATGCCGTCATTCAAAGTTCGCGAGGGAACGTTCACACCGAACATGAATGGCGCGCATGCTCGCTTCGACACCTCCGGCTCAAAGGTGGTTGCTGCTGGGACTGGGGCAGCGCGCTATCCACCACCTCCTTCTACTGCCGTTGTCGCCAGCAACATCGCTTCTGCTGGCGCAGCTACAATGCCACGATCTGCGCTAAAACCACCCTCTACTACGCGCGGTTCCGTACGCATATCCTTTCCCTGCCGATGCATTCACGTCAAGACGTGCGCGTGCGTGGAGTGGGTTGGTGCACCATCCGCACCTGCCAGCACGCCCGCCGCGGAAGATGGTGGATGGGAACGTGACTGTAACGATGGAGGTGCCACGATCGCGCAGTGGCAGGCTGCACAGGAGGCTTTCCGCGGAAGCATGCCGTGGATGTGAGATCCCTCATTCAGTAAGTGGAGTGTACTTTACTATGTTCATCGATCGTCCGCCCATTCGCACCCCCAAAGTGTTGTAGGGTGGTAGACTTCTACTCTGGTCCTTATTAGTGCATTTACTAACTTACCATAGCAAAGCAAAAGAAAAGTCCGTGTATGTGTGTACCCATCCAAGTCCAAGATTTTGTTGTTACAGAAGGAAAACAGACAACAGAACAAAACGACGTTGTAACCTTGAACCCCTCCTGCCACAGTTTCCTCCTGGAATCGTACCCGCGAAAATTTCTTTTAAAAAAAAGCAAAGCAGATCGCGTCATCACAACGCGCCGCCGACTCCCGCCGCGTCATCGTCCTTGCCATCGCCGCTCACGACGAGGCGAATGAGGCGCGGAGGGAGAGGTGGCACGCTGACGACGTCGAGGTCGATGCGCTCTCCGTTCACCACGGCGTACATGGAGCCGGTGGAGATGTAGTCGAGACGCGGTCCCGTGGGTGACCACTGGTGAATCTGAACACCCGTGCAGACAGCGTAGTCGTACTTATTCGGATCAACGGCAGCCTTGATGAGATCCTCGAGGTCGCGCGTAATCTGCCTCTCCGCGAGCTTGGTGAACCCGACGAGGTCCGTCTGCTGCAGCTTTTCGCCCACAACGCCCTCGCGCTGCATACCCATCGTTAGGCGGCGCTTGAGGAAGCTGAATTCCGGGTCCATCTCGTCCACCATCCCAATCGCCTTGCCGTTGTCGTCGACGGTGGTCCACGCGAGCGACGAGGTCTTGTTGTGGTCATCGTGATTGCACGCCTTGAAGTGGCCAAGCGCAGCCTCCAGCGCGCCACAAGCGTGGCTCGGCTTGCAGCGCCACGGGCGGTGCACGATACCCACCGACCCGTCACCGTCAATGGCGATGTGAGGGAATGAAAAGAAGACGACGCGCTCCTTCTCCCCGCCGGACGCCTTCATAGGTGCGTGACTGAGGCCAGCTCCGATGCCCGTAACACCCGTGGTGAGGACGCCTCCAAGGCCAGTCGTGTTGAAGCTGCTGCCGAACGTGTTCTCGACGTGCCAGCGCACGTCGCGCGTAATCTCGTCACGGCAGAGGTTGCACATGGCGATTGTGTTCGTGCTCGAGAAGCCGAAGCCAGCAAGCAGGATTTCCGTACGAATCATGTAGTCGTCCACGCCGAGAGCGTCTGGGAAGTGGCGCGTTACCGCGCGAGACCGGCGCTCGAGCTCGGTCGAGTCGTACTCTCCGTCCCAGTACAGCGGTCCCTTGGCACGTCCCTTGCTGTAGTCGACCTTGTCCGACGACGGCGCCTTGTAGATTGGCTTCGCGGGCCTTTCCTCCTCGCGCTCAAACTCGCCCGAGGTGCGGTCGCGGCTACGTGCGTACCACTTGGTGTATCCCGCATCCGAGTTCGGCACAGCCTTAAGCTTCGGCATGGTGGCAGCAGGGAGCGCCGCCCTAACGTCCGCGACGGTGACGCGCTTTCCGCTGTCTACAGAACCCGTTGGCGTTGGCGACTCAGACGCCGGCGCGGCGTTGTGCGTTTCCGCAGCGGGCTGGGGAAGAGCGTAGGTCGTTTCCCCACCGCGGAGTGTGGACTTTCGGTTTCCCATAAAAAGATGCAGGGAAAGCAAACACCTTCAGCGAGACCTCAGACGAGCAAGATCTCAGGCAAGCTTAAGCGTGCGTGCTTTTCGCGTGCCTCTTGATGCGAAGGGTGTGCGGAGATGTGTCTGTGCGGCGGAGCGTGTGCCGATGGCGATGGCTGGAGGCCGAGAGGCGGAGGCCGAGAGGGGGGAGGAGGGAGTGGAGTACTGCTGGGAAGGTTACAGGTTAGGCGTGTTGTTTTGTTTCCTGCACTGCACCTACGCGCTGCTGGTTGGGATCACCCTACCCTACCCGTACTAGGCCTACTCCTGCTCTTTTTTCTCGCCCTTTTCTCTCCTCATCGAAATCATGCGGTCGAAGGGCGAAAAGGAACGGACGACAGCACCCTGAAGGGAAAAAGGGGCAACCCCATCCTATCCGCACGCCATCCAGGACCAAGCAAATCGATCGCGTTCGTTCCCGTATCTCTGCGAGAGGCCGACTTCAGTATCTGCTCTTCGAAATTCGCTTCCTTCAATCCTTCCCCGTTGGCCCGTTCCTGGTTGACTGGTTCCCCTCCCAAGCTACGATAGTCTAACTCTCTCTGCCGAACACACCGCGTCGACTAAACCTTTAGAGAGAGAGAGAGAGACCTGAGAGAGAGGATTCGTTCGTCCGATGGCCCTCGCCATTCCCGCGAGAAGGGGATGGGTTGTTTCAAACAGTTTGAAGAGTGGAGTCTGCTGCACTTGCCTGTTGCATCGCCTCCGCGATCGCGCGAGGGGGGAGAGAGAGGAGAGACTCCCTTCCCTGATCACGAGGCGGCGGGCAGGTGGAAGAGAAACCCAAGGCCAGATGCCAGACGATTGGAGCCTTGGGGGGTAACAACACCCGCTGAAACATAAGAACTACGAATTGTCGAATTGTGTGCCCCGGCAGCCCCCCGGGCAGCCGGGGTCCTCCCCCAGGGGTGCTCCGTGCTCCCCCCTCCCCCGTTTTGTTTGTGTTTCCCTCCCCTTGGTCCGTGGTCGTTCCCCTCTTCCAGTCCCTCTTCCCTCTTCTGTCGTTTCAGTCGGCCGAACCAAACCTCGGCTTGGACAACCACTCTTAGGAGCAGCACCGGTCGTCAACAACACACACACACACACACACACCTACCAAGTGCAATTCTTTCGCCCATCAGGAGTGTTCCGCATTGGCTTATTACGCTTTTACGTCTGCATTTGCCGCGCAGAGCACAAACAACAGGAAACATCGGATTTGCATGAACGACGACAAGTAAACACGCACAGACAACTAAAACGCATTGGATTGGTTGGCGATGGAGCAAGAGAACGACGACGGTGGCAACAACCATGCCACCACAAACCACGACAAAAACGCGTCTCTCGATGACGCTCACGCACTTAAGCAGGAGAACGACGACAACAACAACGACAACAGCAGCAACCCAGAACCTGAAGCTGCTGCTGCTGTTGCTTCAGAACCTGAAGGTCCGGAGCCAGAACCAACACAAGTCACAAACACGACAAACGACACCCGCAGAACACGTCGTACATCGCAGCGACCTACGAGATACAAGGAGGACAACGCCGACGCGCGAACAACGACGAACGACTCTGACAGCCGGGGCGCCCATCCGGGACAGATGAGCGTGCCTCGTGGGTTGCGCACAGGTCTCGAATACCGAAGTGCGCAGGGAAACAGGAGAGCGAGCTCGAGGGTGCACTCAAGAACTGCCGCCGCAGCAGCCGCGGCTGCCAGCCAGCAGCCAGCCGTCTCCGGCGACTCCACGACGCCTAGCGTGCGCGCAGACACAGTCAGAAACATACAGTCCAAGAAAAGACGCGCGCCGCCGCCCGGCTCGGCGCAGGCGGCAGCAGCGGCGTCGGCACAGCGACCGCTCAAGCGGCACGCGCCTCCACCTCCTCCACCCACGGCTGGCGGTGGTGGTCTCACCGCGCTCGACTCGCTCATGATGCTCGCGGAGGCGATCACAAACACCGAAGTGGACGGCGTCAGCCCCGAGCCGCTGCCACCGCCGCCGCCGCCGCCATCCTCCGGAAAGCGCAAGCGCAAGTCTTCACTCCTACCTCCCGCGCCTGGATCGCTGAGTCCCGTGGTGTTCCCGCACAACCTCGTGAATGCCGCCGCCGCCGCCGCCGCCGCCGCCGCCGCGTCCGTCGTAACGCGAGGCAAGGGCAGGCACGCGAAGGGCAAGAATATGCCGCATCGCATGGGACTAGGCCACCCTCTCGACGCGCTGGACTCGATGACCACCCACGGCGGTGCCACGCACGACGTTCGGGCGGCACTCGCCGCAAGGCGTGCCGCCGCCGCCGCCGCCAATCCCACCGGCTACCCTCCGCCGCCACCCAGCCAGCCGCTCGCGCCTCTGCAGAGCGTGTTCACGCCTCCCCCAGTCACGAGGAACATCAACCGCGTGCGCCGGTGGTGCCAGTTTGAGTGGTTCTATGCCGCGATGGACAGGCCCTGGTTCCTGAAGTGCGACTGGTCCAACTTCCTAAGCCACACCGGCATCATGCACGCGACGAAGATCACCAAGATGGAACGATGCCAGCTGCGCGCCGCGTTCGGCAAGCCACGCAGGCTCAGCCTGACGTTCCTCAAGGAGCAGAGGCAGAAGCTCGAGGCACATCGTGAGGAGTGCCGGCGGCGGTACCGAGACAATGCGGAGCTCGGGCATCTGCCACATCCTCTGGCGGTTGGCCAGCGAGTCACCGCGCGGCACCCGCGCGCGCAGAGCCTCGCCACGGGGCAGGTGCTAACGGTGGACTGGAACAGGCGCCACGCGCCCATCTGGGTGCGCTTCGACAGCCAGGAGCTTGGATGCGAGCACATTTCCGACGTGAACGTGATGCCAATCGACGCATTGGACAACCTGCCGACGGCGCACAAGAGCAAGCTGCTGTTTAGCGCCGATGGGCTTGGGCAGCAGCCAAGCGGCGGCCACGTGTTTCCCGCCGCCGCGCAGCGTGCGGCTCAGCACGGCTTTGGAAGCGAGACGTCCATCGAAGAGCGCGCGGCAACGCTGCTTGCCGCAACCGCCGCGGCGGTGAAGCAGGGCGCACTCCCTCTGCAGAATCCCGTTCTGACTGCTCAGATGGTCAAGGCGGCGGCGGAGGTGCAGAGCCGCGAGGCTGACGTGAGGGCGCTCGTCACGCTGGGCATTGCGCTAGACAAGAAGGAGGAGCAGCTGCGGCTCGTTCGGGAGATGAACGACTTCGCCGAGGAACTGTACGACAGGATGAACCCTGCGCCAGCCCCGGCGCCGTCATCCGCGTCGCCACCATCGGAGAGGAAGGCTGCTGCTGCGGCGGCGGCGGCGGCGGGGGCGGATGGATCGCCCGCGCAACCTCAAACGCCGACGCTATCGCGCGAGGAGCTTGCGAAGCTGGAGGTTCAGAAGGCGCGCATCGCGCAGTGCCTGCCTGCCGCGGTGATTGAGCTGAGACGGCGAAACCAGCAGGTGGAGCAGGCGCTGACAGGAATGTACGCTCGCGCGAAACAGGGCAATCCTCTCGCGATGCCCGCGGAGGCTTCTTGGGGCTACCAGCGGCACATCTTGGAGGAGGGTATGATGGCAGCGGCGAGCGGTGCTCAGGCGACGCGCGCCGCACTTTCGTCTGGTGGTAAGGTGAATCAGGCTGCACTTGCCGCGGCCATGGCGGCGATTGCAGCAAGAGCTGGTGCTGCCGTTCCAGTTTCATCGTCTCAAGCTCCTCCTTCGTCGTCGTCGTTGCCACCTCACGTTCTCGCACGGCAGGAGAGCTCCGCCATGGCGCGTGGTAGCGCTGCTGCTGCTGCTGCTGCTGCTGCTGCCGCCTCACCAGCCTCAACGGAACCGAATGCCGCCGCCATCGCCGCCTCGTCGATGGCATTCGCTGCAGGAAGCTCGATGCGCCTTTTGTCGACCATGCCATCGCACTCGGACATCGACGCTTACTCGGTTCAGTTTGCACAGGGTCTCATGAAACGTGCAATTTCCACCGTGGTTGGCAATGCCGCGGAGATGGGTCGAAGAGTGCAGATTAACCGCCAATCGGCTGATGCTATGGCTGCGCCAATGTCCACGGTGGTGGACGGGCCATCTTCTCCCGTCGTGCTTGCGGATCCTCCCAAACCTATTGAGACGATTGGCGGCGGCGGCGGCGGCGGCGGCGATGTCGAGAAGTCTCCCCAACGCTCTCCCAAGATGCTCATGTCCGACCTGCTGGGACCTGCAGCACCACGCGTGACAGCAATGCTCCGCAACGCGCTGGCACTGCTCGTCTCGGCGCAGGCGTGTGCCGACAACGACATGTCCTCGTCGGAGGTGGAGCGCACGGTGGAGATGAGCCTCAGCCGCATCGCGCCGCAGAAGGGACGTGGTGTCGTACGCGAGAAGAGGGATGCGGTTCGCACGAACGCCGAGGCACTTAAGTCGCACTTGTGTTCCACGACGAGTGATATCTGAGGGGATTCTTTTCTTCTTTTTCTTGTTTGTCAGAATGTTTTGTTACACACAGTCTTCAAAAAGATTTAGGTTGTGGGGACTACTATGGTATCCTACTACAAGGTTAAGGTTGTGCAGATGGTTTATTCCGTTCTCTGCTTATATTATCTGAAATATGTTGTGTCAAAAAAAGAACAAAAAGAGACGACACTTAGATATTAGATACTACTGATCACTTTGCGGAATTTAGTTATTTAAGTTTGATTGTGGTGCTTGGAAAAGAGGTGGTGAATAGTGGAGATGGTGGAATTGCAAGCATGCATGAAAGGTGTTTTTGTTTTTGTGTCTTCCGGTCAGCTCAAAATGCGCCTCTTCGACATTCGAAGGGGTGAGCATGAGCCTGCATTCCGTGGTGCAGACCGTTGTGGTGTTGGTGGTATGTCGAGAGGTGTTTGTGGGCTAGAGGGGCAGATGAAGAGTTCACATGTCGGTTGTGCCTTTTCAGCAGCACCAGCAGCAGCAGCGTCTTTCTGTATTGCTGGTGCTGCTGCGGGTGTTGGTGTGAATTTTTGCTTTTTCGAAGGGACGGGTACAAAATCCAACTGTGCAAACTGCTGCCACTGCTGCTTGTGTTGTTGTGCAGCTGTTCTCGTGAGGGGAGGCGGTGATGCTGGCGGTGACTGGGAGGCTGCGAGCGAGTCGTCGTTGATTGGCGTCCACTGTGTTTCCCCCTCGGGCAGGAACGTCTCCGTGTCAACGTCGAATCCCCACGTGTCTCTGAATTTTCTTTTTTGCGAGGACTCGACGCGCTCGAAGAAGTTCTCTAACGCGAGGAGGTCGGCGGGTGACGGGCGCATTGCCTGAGAAGGTGCGTGAGGCGAGAGTGTGCTCGTCATGTAGTGGAGTGATGGGAGTGATGGAGGTTAGCACGCGCTGTAATAGGGAGGGGGAAAAGGGCCAAAGGGGGCGGAAAAGGGGAAAGGGGGCGGAAAAGCGTGTTGTTTTATCCTGTTTTGTTAACCCAGTCCCGGTAAGAGGGTAACGAAGGCACCGGACGCGGAAAGTCAGGGCGGCGAACGGGGCCGGGGGGGAAAGGGGAAAGGGGAGAGGGGGCAGAAAAGCACCGGGCTGCTGCCACGTCGGTTGGGTAACCGGCACTTATCCTCACTTTGTGCCAGCCTTTCCCCTTAGACGGGGACCAGTGCGGTCATGCCGCCTTGCTGGTTCGCTCCAATCACGCGGGAAAGAGGACCCTCCCTTGAACATGTTCGCACAGCTTGGCTCACGTGCTGCCGTTGGGGAGTAAGGAAGTAGCACTGAAGCATTTGCATGGGACTGGTGCAGGACCAGGGATGGGTCCCCACTCCTACGGAGGGTTTCCCACCTGGTGAATGCCGGTCTGGTGATGCCGTTTGCTTCAGCCATTTGCAGGTGCCGTTGTCTGATTCGGGGTTAATTCGGTTTAAGTATGGGGATAGGGGTTGAATGGCTTCCTTGCACTCCCTCACGCACTTCCCTCCGCACCCGCCCGCGAAATGGCAACGACGTTGACGACAGAAAACGTCCTCCTCCCGATCTTCCAAGAAGAACACAAAAGGCTTGCACGCAGCGGCTACAGCAATAACGACGACGACGACGACGACGACGCAACACCGCTCCTTACAAACACCGCCACGTACATGTGCACAACAACAACAACAACAACAACAACAACAACAACAAACCACCGACCAAACGACAACATAGACTCAGTCAGCTTGATCGCCGAGCTTGCTCCTTCCCTACCGCCCCCTCACGCAGCCATACCCGAAAAGGCGTGGAGCGACGCACGCGTGCAATACATACGCAGCTTGGCCGCGCGCACCTTCGACGACGACGCCAACCTGAAAAAACTTCTGGCCACGTCAACACCAACCGCACTTGCACACCTCGCTCAAAACGTCAAACACCACGTCGCACGGAGAACACTTACAACGGCACACGTCAAAAAGTTTGCCGTGGAAGTCGCTCACATGGTCGTCGCGTCACAGCTAAAGGGCGACGACTTTGCGATCGAAGACTTTGTTTCCGCGGCATGCACCGTGCCAAAGCACGAACCGGCGTTAGCACGAACCATCAACACGCACTGCGTCGTTCCCGCGATTCAGGCGGCACTCGCCACATCTCTCGCTGCTGCGGACGTCGTCGCCGACGACATGCCCCCGACGCTCGCGCACGTGGCTAACGTTCAGTGGGTCAAAAGTGGCGAACAAGAAGTGGTGCAAACGCAAAGGCTCGACGAATTCGTTTACGCGCTGCTCCGTTCGTACCGTGCGAACGAGATGGTTGCGAACGAAGAGCACGCAGAGGGTGGCAGTGGCTCTGCGTTTGCTGTCGAGAGCACGGTCGCGGCACTGCGTGCACACTTCGGAGGGGCCGAGGCGGCAGCGGCACGGTCGGACTCGAACGAGGACGACGACGACGCCACTAACATGGCCAGCGCGCCGGCAATGCAAGACGGCGATGCGTCCGCGTCGATGTCGGCGTCGTCGCTTCGGCGCGCGCGCTTCTTTCACGAGCACGACGCACTCGCGGCATCCATTGCCATTCTAGGGAAGGATGACGACGTCGCCGCGCTGCTCTGCGACGTCGCATCGTCCCTTCCGAGAGCACTGGAACACCACGATCGAAGCGACGCCGTTCGCTTTGCTGCGCGCACCGTGCTTCGGCTCGGTGCGGCGCGCTCTGAGCGCATGCCGCACGTGACGGCCAAACTTGTGCGGCGTTGGCTCGATCGCGTGCTCACACTCACCTCCGTGCTTGGTAGATTTGCGATGGCGGAGAGTCTCGCGGTTGTGCGCGACGTTGCGTCAGCCATCTCGGATCCCTCCGCCCCTCCGCCAGCCGTCGCCTTCGCAGATGAGACGCGACGCGTCATACAGGCTAGGTATGCCCAGCACATTGCGCTGAATTTTGCCTACCATCCCGACGTTCACCTCTCTGTGCAGACTGTCGCGCGTGAGCTTCTGCTGTCGACGATGTAATCATGTAAAAAGATGAACTTTGATTATTTACAAGGCAGTACGTAGATTGAAGCCGTTTGAACCACTTCACTTGGTTCTTGCTATGCGCCAACTTCCAGCCTGCGCACCGCAAGTGCTTGTTCGAATAGGTCCATGTCGAGCCCCGTGGCGTCGACAACAACACGAACAGAAAGTGCAACCCACGGCGCCTCGAATCCTTCTGGTGCAGCGTGCGTCCACGCGCCCCAGAGCTCGGGTGCCCCACCGCAGTGGTACAGCTCGCCGATGAGGCTGTACGACCCGTTCGGAGTGACGGACACCGAGTCCGCATCCATCAGCCTGAGGTCTATTCTCAGCTCGTATCCTCTGTGCGCGATTGTGGCTCTCGCGTTAGCGGCGTCGACGTTGCTGACGACTCCTGTTACGCGCACGGACCGGCTGCGCAGCATACGAGGCAGTGGCAGCGGCGGCGTATTGGCGGCGTTGGTGTGCGCCACGTCGTGAGGTGTGTTCGCCGCCGCCTGCTGTTCCTGGCTGCTTATGTGCCGGAGTCCGATGAAGCTCTGCACGAGCTCTGGCAGCTGCACGAGCTGGCCGGAGGGGGGGAGCGACATGGCCCTCCACCCAGGGTCCAGGTGGGGGAAAGGAAAACGAGCAGAGAAGAAGGGGAGCACCGTCCCATGGTTCAGCGAGGGATCCCCGGGCGCCGTTGTTTGTTCCGTTCTCCCGAGTTGTTTCTTATCCGCTCTTCGGCCTGTCCCTGTTTCCATTCCCACTCATTCTTCCCCTGTTTCTTTCTTCACTCCTCCCTTCCCATATGGCGGCTGCCAACTGCGCAAACCTCGGGTCGTCGTGCCACCACACACGAGGGGCAGGCGCACGCACGCATCTGTGTGCACGCAGCGTCCGCCGCGATGTTCGTGCACGGGTGTCGAACGTTGCGGAGGACACCTCACGTCCTGACCCTGACGGTGGCGAGTTCGTCCCCGGCTCTGCGGCGACGGCAGCTTCTTGGCCACGCGGGGACACGCCTCGGAAAATGTACAAAAAGGCGGACCTGGACGAAGAGACGAAGCGAAACATCGAGAGGCGCGCGCGCAACTCGCCGTACGCACACAACAGTCTGTACGTCACAAACCTTCGAGACAAAATCAAGCGCGTCAGCCGGAGGGAATACATGCGACTCAGGCGCGAGGCGTGGGTGGAGGAGCGGAAGGGCGACACCATCTTCGAAGGACGGATTCGCGAGCAGCCTGAGTCGAGCTTCGAAAACATATACAAGACGTCGTACCTGCGCTCAGAGGCACCGCGCAAAGACTACGGAACGAAGGTCATCCACGACTTCTGCTTCGGCGCAACGCTCAGCCTGATTCTGCTCGGAAGCTGGCTGTTCGGACTCTTGTGCGGGTTTGGAGGCGTCGTCTACCCACTCATACACGGGGTCATTCACGCCACGACAAATTCGATCAGCTACGCGCTCTGGAGCAAGCGGTGTGAGCACCGACCGCTCACATTGCTGAGCTTCGTTCACAGCTGGGTCATCTTCGCGGGTACAGGCAAGGTTGTGGTGAACGCGCTCTGGTCGATGACACCCATGCAGCCCACGCTCTTCACGTGGGTATTTGCGGTGGGATCTCTCTGGGCAAGTTTGTTTTACCTGAAGTGCCTCGTGCGCGGTGGGAACCCGCCACCAAAGGACGTCGCTTGGCAGGAGTGGGGTGTGAACGAGTATGGCATTCCATACTCGAAACCGGGCGATAACCCACTGCGAAAAGCGGCACCGCAGAATCTGTTCCGACTGAAACGATAAGTAACAAAAGAGCAAATTTACAGAGAAGAGAAGTACTACAAAAGGAACGGGATGATTGCCGTGCGTCCGAGTGCATCGTATCCGTCGATTTTCTTGCAATAATCAGCGTGGTGGTGAACTGCGCGTGGTCCGATGTTGAGAGCTGTGAAAGCGGCAAACGCAACGGCAGGTAATGCGCCTCCGCAAAGCATTGCGTATCCACTCCACTCGACGATTTCTCCGAGGAAGTTCGCTCCAGACACCCACGTAAACAGTCCGACGTTTGGCGGCGCAACATACCGCTGTGCCGACGAAGAGGTGCGTCGCAGGGATCTGAGCGTGTAGTCCGCAAGCACGTTGTGGTACGCGCCGAACAGCATGACACCTAGTCCAGCGATGGTGAGCGGACTCCACGCAACGCGTCCTTCAAGTTCTTTGAGCATGGTGCCTTGCATGATGCTATTGTACGTGCAGAACGTGAACGCGAGGGCCATGACGACGACGGGCGTGGGCTTTCCGTTTCGAATACCCAGCGGGTATATAAATGCGCGGTGTATGTAGTGCACCACGAGCAGAATGTGCGCGACACTCGACGGGTCCAGTTTGCTGACGTTGCGTTGGGCGAGCAGCGCGATTGCGATGACAGGCGTCGGCGCTTCTTGCAGGATCCACGCGAGACGCGCTGGCATGAGCGGCCCCCACCCTGGTCGCGTGTACCTTCCATACGGCGTTTTCACTTGGAAGACTGTCATGGTGGTGCACGCGGCGACTCCGCAGACGAGCATGAAGCCGGCCATGAGGTTGAGGGGATGCGACGTGAGCGGAGACATGGGTGGTCCCACCGAAGAGTGAGAGGCTTGGCAGACGCAGACGTTAAGACAAGACCCCGAACCGCGGGACCTGCCCCGAACGAAGGCGAACCCCTAACCAGAGGGGGTGCGAAAGGCTTTGGCGCCTTGGGATTTCGAATTCCCCCCCTCCAGTGGTGCCCTGGAACCTCCCTCCCTCTCCCCCTCCCTCCCTCTCCCCCTCCCTCCCTCAACACTCCTCCTTCCATTTTCCCAAACGACGGAGAACACAACCACTTGCACTCACACATGGACGCGCCCATGGCGAACAGCACCGCACGCACGTTCCAGGTGGTGCTCGCAGGGGCGACGCGCGCGGGACGACTCGGAATCGGACACCTCAACCGCATACCGTGGCGACTGCCCGCGGACATGGCATACTTCAAGGCTGTCACCGCAACCACCAAGGACCCCGCCAAGAAGAACGCCGTCGTCATGGGACGGCGCACGTGGGAAAGCATACCCGCCAAGTTTCGACCGCTGCCGGGAAGGCACAACGTCGTGCTCTCGCGAACGCTCGCCGCGTCGGAGAACGTCTCAGCCGGAGGTAACGGCGGGGCTGCGCCCGCCGCTTCGACTGTCCCACCTGGTGTCTCCGTGGCGGAGAGCCTCAACGACGCACTCAGCATGCTCGCCACCGAGGAGTGGGCGCAGCACGTGGAGACGGTGTACGTCATCGGAGGAGGTCAGGTGTACGAGGAGGCGTTCAGCTCGCCTCTCTGCGATGCCGTACATCTCACGAAGATTGAGGGAGGAAGCTTCGAGTGCGACACGTTCGTGCGAGACGTTCCCGCAGACGCCTACAGGCTGTTTGCGTCGAGCCCGCCTCGCAGGTTCACGGGCGGGGCAAGCGGCGACCAGCTCAGGTACACGTTCGAGACCTACGTGAACTGCGCAAACATGGCGAGAGTTGTTACCGAGCTGCCGACTCACGTGCCAGCTGCGCCGCGCCACGAGGAGATGCAGTACCTGGACCTCGTGCGTGAGATCTTGGACGAGGGTGTGCTGAAAGGCGACCGCACGGGAACGGGAACGCTGAGCGTGTTCGGGCGCCAGATGAGGTTCAACCTGCGCAGCAGCTTCCCTCTGCTGACGACGAAGCGCGTCTTTTGGCGTGGCGTGGCTGAGGAACTGATCTGGTTCGTTCGCGGCGAGACGAACGCGCGCAAGCTGCAGGAGAAGGACATTCACATCTGGGATGGAAATGGAAGCCGCGAGTACCTTGACAGCGTCGGTCTGGGTCATCGCGAGGAGGGCGACCTTGGCCCTGTGTATGGCTTCCAGTGGCGTCACTTTGGCGCGGAGTACGGGTCGATGCACGACGACTACACCGGCTGCGGCGTGGACCAGCTCGCGGAGTGCCTCGATAAGATTCGCAACAAGCCGGAGGATCGGCGCATCATCATGACTGCGTGGAATCCAGCCGCGTTGCGCGAGATGGCCCTACCACCGTGCCACATGTTTGCGCAGTTCTACGTCGCGGACGGCGAGCTGAGCTGCCAGATGTACCAGCGTTCTTGCGACATGGGACTTGGCGTTCCGTTCAACATTGCCAGTTACGCCTTACTCACGGTTCTGATGGCAAAGGTGACCGGCCTCAAGCCGGGCGACTTTGTTCACACGCTCGGCGACGCGCATGTGTACACGAACCACGTCGAGCCGCTGAAGGAGCAGCTGAAGAACGAGCCTCGTGCATTCCCGCAGCTCATCATCAAGGCTGATAAGGAGCGCATCGAGGACTTCAACTTTGAAGATTTTGAGTTGGTGGGGTACACACCACACAAGAAGATTGCGATGAAGATGGCTGTCTGAGGAGGTGTCTCTCTTTTATTTTCCCCCCTCTAACCTGGTTCGTGCTTTGTTTTGTGTGTAAAAGTCAACGTCTGAAAGAGTTTCAGCGCAAGTAGTTTCCTAATAATTTAAAAATGGGGAGGGGAGGGGGGTCCTCCCGTTAGGGTTAGGGTTAGGGCTGGGGCCTCCAGGAGTCCCCTCCATTTGGGGTGGGGCCAGAGTTCTGGTGGGGCCTCCTGCCTTTCGTCATTCTTCGCGTCAACTTTCAGCCTTCGCCCACCAGAAAACGTCGTCGACGTTCGGAAAACGACGAACACAGCACTCGGTGTGAAGCACTCGTTGCGTGCGTGCGGGACGGAAGGAGGGACGCCGTCTCACTTCACCACGCAAACAACAGGGACGCGCACAAGCAAAGAGCACAGACTCTGTCAGCAACACGATGGGGGCTTCAGGAGGGAAGAAGTACGATCCAAGAGAAAAGGCAAAGAAGGTTACGAGACAGCAGCTCCTGAACGAACTTGGCAAGCGGTGCTCAAGCACAGGAAACAGAAAGCAGCTGTGCGCCGTGCAGATGGCTGAGTTCTTCACGTGCCTAAAAAAGAACTCGGGGGCGTCTGAGAGGTGCATCAGCGAACAGCGCGCACTCAGCGACTGCATGGCGCGCGACCTCAACGCCAAAAAACTCGCGGCGAGGCAGCCGAGCTCGACGTACCAGGTCTTCAAGTACGCGCGAGCCATCTTGAAGCGCTAAGCGTCGCGTGTACGAACGACGACGACGCGTCTCTTGTACCACATGAAATACCTTTAGTGTAAGGGGCTTAGCCCTAGCCCTAACCCTACCGGCCTACCCCCCTAAACCCTATTCCCATCCCTCGTGTAGATGAGTAAGGTTATCGACGTCTGAAGGAACGCGCCACTAGTTAGGGGAGATGGTTGTGGTGTGTGTAGTTGTTGTTGTTGTTGTTCTTGTTGTGTGCCAACGGCACCGTCATCGCCTACCCCAGACGCCATTGTTGTTGCGTAGGGTAAGAGAAATTAGTAGTCAAGAATGAGTTACAATGTAAAGAAAAGAAAGAGCGCGCCGCCAGCGCGCCGCCAGCGAAGCGCGTCAGGCGATCGTGATCACACGATTGCTATCTTTACATCAATGGAAAACGTCTTGAGTTGTTTATTCCAAAGGGGGGGATTATAGTGGGCTGTCAGTCACCCACTATAAATACACCACGTCCTGAAAAAGTCATGTGAAATCCATGCCTCGCAACATATAACCATAATATATAACCATGAAGAAAATCACGTGATCTAAGAGACAATCACGTGATCCACCCTGGCAAATTTGTAATACAAAAGAAGCAATTTTGTTAGGCAAAAGTTATTGTAAGTTATTGGAAGTTTCATTAAGTTTCTTTTCTTTTATGTATTTATTTCATTTTCCGTGGGGACTTCTTATCTTTAAATGATTTTCCTTGGGGACTTTAAGTTTTTTATGCAGCTCAAATGTTCTCTCAAAATCTTTCAAAAATCTGAACGTCCGTCTTTTGATATTTGAAAGTTTTTGGAATTTCATTTTCCGCTACGGCGAGGGTGGTGGCGTCGAGATGGCCACCTCGATAAGCCGTGCGAGCGTGCCTGCTTCTTCAAAGCCTCCTTTGTCGCTCCCAACCTCTCGCACGCCTGCGACAAGGGCATCCTAAAGATGGTTGTGACGTCATCTTCGTCTTGCATCAACTTCCCCATTTGGCCGGAGGAGGTTGTTGTTGCTTCTGCTGCTGCTGCTGCTGTTGTTGTAAGCAACACCTTGTTGTTGCTGTCCGTCGTCCCTTCTGAGGAGATGCCCGAGAAGCCGCCTAAGAAGTCGGAGACGTCGTCGGGGTCCATGATGAGCGCCAAAGAAGAGCTTAAGAAAGCTGGCATGGGTTCGTAGTCAACAAGGACCCGAGGACACGGGGATTTCTTCACGGACATAATCTTTCGTTCTTCACGGACGGTGTTATTGGAGGTGGAGCCGTTGTTGTTGTTGTTGTTGTTGTTGTTGTTGTTGTTGTTGTTGTTGTTGTTGTTGTTGTTGTTGTTGTTGTTGTTGTTTGTCTTCGTCATAACCAGCCGGAAAGAGAAGAAGGAAAGGACCAAAGCAAAGAGTGAATGAAAGGGAAAACAATGTCAAGCTCCTGGAGAGAGAGCGAGGGAGGTGAAGTGGTGAATGAACGCGTGCAAAGCAGGTGTGTCAGAATACGGAGCTTATTCCCTCGTGCTTTTACGTCTCGGAAGTCGAAGAGCAGAGAGGAGAGTCAACCTCCCGTCCCGGGCTGCCGGGAGACGGAACTCTAGACGGATTTTTTAAAAGGCCGAGGGCAACTGTGGGGGATAGGGGGAACTTAAGAGGTTTTCCCCGGGGGGGACGCTTTCCCATGCCCCCTGTGGCGGCGGCAGCTGCTGGCGACATGGTTTACACATGAATATGTAAACTCTTGCCCCCTCAAAGGACGCGAGACGGTCGTCCAGCGCGCTTCCCACTCAGTACTGGTGCACCTTGTTTGTAACGGAGTGCATCACCCAGCTTCAGCGGCACGCGCGTCAAGCGGCCTCGGACGACTCGCACACGAACGCGCGACGTGCACCTCGAACGACTCGCTAGCGCCCTCGCGCAGACCAACCTCTGCAGAGTGACGGCGCACCTCCAACGCGATGTGACGCAGCTGACGCTCGATCCCGTAACATGCAACCATGTACTGATCGCTCACGCGACGTATGAACGCGCACACGCGGTCGGAGTCAACCGCGAGAGGCACAAAGTAGTCTTGCCAGTGCGACAGCAGAAACGACGCGGGGAAGCACGTACGGCCGACGGAGCTGCCGAATGCCGGCATCGCGTTCCCGGCGGGGAACGTCGAAGGCTCGTGACTCCAGTAGCTTACTGCGAGGAACGAACCGTGCACCACATCGGCGCGTGTCGGAAAGTCGCACGCGTCGTGCCTCAGCGCACGCCTCACGTCACCAGCCTCGATGCCAGCCATTTTTTCAGCGACACAGCCGTAAAGCCGGATCGCACCACGCCCATAAAAATGAGACGAATCTGAGTCAGGATGAGAGATGCGCAAGTCATACGCGATACGAAACCATCGTACGTTCTCAGGCGACAGCAAATGCATCAGCACGTCGAACGTTTTCGATCCGCTAGCTTCGCGCAGCGATCGCATGCCATCGTCCGACACACGCAGCCACAGCACGTGTCCCTCGTCGTCGTCGCGGCGTGCGTTCCCGGCCCGTGCCTTCATGACGGCCTCCGAGCGCTCGCGCATCCACACGGGCAACGCCTTTTCGAACGACCGGAACTCCGCCGTGCCACCAGGACGCGACGTCGGCAAGCTCTCACGAAACTGAGCACCATCCCACCACACGGGTTTCGACGTCGTGTCGGCGATATCGCCGGTGCCAGTGGACAGAGACGCGTACGCGCGCGACCAAGCGTCCCAAAGCAAAAACACCGACCATGCGTCGCTCGGCAGGTGAGATGCCTGCACACACACCACGTAGCATCCGCGTGCCTGCGTCAAACGCACGCGCGTCACGGGCTCCAGCACGTGTGCGTCGATACCGAGCCGACCGCCGTCCACAAGCTCGCTCAGCGCATGCGCGCGCTCACGACCTTGACTGTCGTCCGCGAGCCACCGACACACGCGCGACGAGCACCCGTCGTCGTCGACGTCGCCTTCGTCTAGAATTTTCGCGAGCTCGCGGTCCGTGAGGTCGTCGGTGGTTTGCACTGTGAACGGCACGCCTGCGTCGTCGTGGTCGACTTCGACTTGTATTTGGTCGTGTTGACGCACGAGTACACCTGCTGAGATGGGCACGTCGTTGGCGATGGCGTTTTCGAGCGCCCGTTTGAGCTTTGGTATGTCCGCTTGGTTCGGGTACACCGCCGCGACGTAGACATCGAACGGAAAGCTGACATCCTCAACAGGTTCCGGCGCGTAGCTGTTTTTCTTTGTAGCTGGCCTCCTTATGTAGGACGTGAAGCGCACCATACTTTAATCGGAGAGGTTATGAGGGTGATTGGCCGAGCCTGAGCCTGAGCCTGAGATTGAGCCTGAGAATAAGAATAAGAACGCATAGCTGAAGAGCTCAACCCGCAGAAGCTTAACCTGACCCCGCGTTATTGTATCTTATATTCAAATAACAACGTCGTGTCTTGTCAAGCCTTCGCCCCGAGGGGAAGGTGAGGTGAGTTGGTGTGCGCGCCTTCCATGGTTCCGTGCTGTTCTTCTGGCGTGACGTTGCGTTGCGTGCGGGTGCCTCGTTTTCCTCAGGCGTCCGCCAGTCCGCCAGTCCGGGGGGCGAGGGGGAACGAAGCCACGAAGGGGAGGTGGGATCCCCGGGGCGGGTTCGAGGCATCGGTCTCAACGCGAAGTCCAGAGGGTGGTCCGCCCCTCCTCTTCGCAGGTCGGAGGCGCCGGTCTACCTCCCCCCTCCCCGGACACGCGGGCCTTCCCTCCCCCCTCGCGCTGAAAAACACAGCACGGCACGGCACAGCAAAGCACGACAGCACAACCTCGAGACCACATGGCGCGACTGTGCGGTGTCGCGCGTGCGAGACAGCCTCCACCGTCTCGCACGCGCCCGTCCACGTGTTCTGTCGGTGCTTCCGCAAAACCCACAAAAGCACCACAAAAGCCACAACAACGGCGCACAGGGGCACGAAGGGCCACGTAGGAGGGTGCTGCCCTTGTTAGCGACGGCGCGAGCACGTTTCGTGCACCCTCTCGCGATAACGCTCGCGCGTCATTCCACACATTCACGACCATGCGCGCAGCGTGCTCTGTGCAATACACGCGTGCTGTGCCAGCCTTCGCGCGAAATTGGCCAAAGGAGAGTGGCGCGTCGCGTACGCGTTCGTCGAGGCTGACTCTTAAGGCAGCCACAACGCCGCCGCGAGCCGCTTCTTCCCAGGAGGAGACTTCCGGACACGACACACGAGAGCAGACCAGTCAGGTGCGGCAGCCTGAGTCTCAGGTTGGGCAAGTGGCACTTGATGTGGTGCACGACCTCAACTACCTGTTCGACATACTTCCCGTGCTTGTTGTGGACAAGATGGACACGGACAAGCTGTACAAGGCGCTAGAACGAGCTGTGGAGAAAGTGCCCATTGTCGCTGGCGTGCTGACGCAGACAGAGGACGACGGGGAGGTGGGCTACGCCGTCGAGTTTGACACCACAAAGCGAGGCGTGCCCTTCAAGGTGCAAACGACCGACGCCCTGGAAGACCGCAAGCTCGCTCGACTTCTCGATAGCTTCGACGGGAAGGATGTCAGGGATGCTGGGTTCCGTCTGGACACGTTTCTTGCTTCGCACAAGAACAGTGTCGCGGCGGGGAACGAGCTGGCTGGCCCGTATCGCTTCGGCATGGATGCGCTGCTTGGCGAACCGGTTCTGAAGGTGCAGGTGACGCAGGCGCGTTCGTGCACTGTCGTGGTCGTGGCGATTGCTCACGTCATCGGCGACTATAGGTGCTTCGAGATGTTTGTGCGGGATACGTGGATACGTGAATACGCGAGTCTGTATGGTGACGGCAATGTTGCAAGCGACGACAGCTCGCCAGCCTTATGGTGGGATCGGTCGCGATTCTATTCGAATCTGCCGAGCAAGTGTCCAGGCATGTCACAGGCTAGTCGAGACTTCCTCACGAAGAGGGCTGAACTGATTCCCGAGCGCGCCGAGAGATGCAAGCGCAATGCACAGACAACGCACGATCTCGAAGAGTGCTTCTCGGCGATGCGGATATCGGATTCTGCATTGCAAAAGCTTTGCGATAGCGAGGGCGGCTCGTACTTCGAAAACGTGATGAATCTTGTATCACCTCCAGGGACGAGCTGCATTGGATTCCCGTTTGACACGCGCCTGATGCGCAGCCGTGCAGAAGGAGGGTCGGACTCTATGCAGTACTTCGGGAATGGCGCAGTTGCTGTGTTCGGCGATGTCGATTCATATAAGACGCTTGGTGGTATTGGCACGGTGACTAAACGCGACGTGCGCCGTTGCCTGTCGCGTCGACGGGATAGCACACCTGCCTTGGATGACATCAAGAGTGGAGCGTGGTCAAGCTTCACCATGATGCCGTGGACGCCGTGGACGTCGTTCGACGGAACATCGAATAGCTCTATTGGTTCGATGGTATACTTCCGGGGATTGGCTGAGTCTTTCCGAGGCACAGGTTTGATATCGAGCGATTTTATTTTTTCGTTTGGCATGCAACAGAGAGATAGTGTAGGATATATGCAAGTATTGAGCGTTGGCAACTTGAGCATCATGCGCAACGTGCTCCGCGCCATATCCGTGCGTGCGGACGCGCTCGGACTGAGCAACGACGACCTTCAGGTGAACGTGTACTCGCTTACGCACGGCGGCTTGGTGGAATCTTTCCCGCCTTACAAAGCTTCTCATCGATCATCTTCTTGATGGTGGGTGGGTTGGTGACGTGTTGATTGGGTTGAGGCGATGCGTGGCGTCATGTAAGACCGCTTAAGGTAGTCTACGCAGTTTCGTGCAGACAGTATGTCACATGACTTGGCAGGGTGGTCCGGTTGTCTTCGGCCATGGCCTGGGGACCCGCCGTTGGCCCTTAATCCGCCCCCGGCTCCCCTCCCCCAGGCGGAGTGGTGTCTCCTCCCCTTTCCCTTTCCCTCTCCCCCTCGGCGCGCGTCAACACCGGTCATGGCCAACACGGCAGGTCCTGTGGCGGCGACAGCTGCTGGCGACTTGGTTTACATATTCACACGAATATGCAAACTCTTGCCCGCTCAAAGGACGCGAGACGGTCGTCCAGCGCGCTTCCCACTCAGTCCTGGCACTGCACCTTGTTTGTAACGGAATGCATCACCCAGGCTTAACGGCCTTAACCTGACCGCGTTATTGTATCTTATATTCAAATAACAACGTCGTGTCTTGTCAAGCCTTCGCCCCGAGGGGAAGGTGAGGTGAGTTGGTGTGCGCGCCTTCCATGGTTCCGTGCTGTTCTTCTGGCGTGACGTTGCGTTGCGTGCGGGTGCCTCGTTTTCCTCAGGCGTCCGCCAGTCCGCCAGTCCGGGGGGCGAGGGGGAACGAAGCCACGAAGGGGAGGTGGGATCCCCGGGGCGGGTTCGAGGCATCGGTCTCAACGCGAAGTCCAGAGGGTGGTCCGCCCCTCCTCTTCGCAGGTCGGAGGCGCCGGTCTACCTCCCCCCTCCCCGGACACGCGGGCCTTCCCTCCCCCCTCGCGCTGAAAAACACAGCACGGCACGGCACAGCAAAGCACGACAGCACAACCTCGAGACCACATGGCGCGACTGTGCGGTGTCGCGCGTGCGAGACAGCCTCCACCGTCTCGCACGCGCCCGTCCACGTGTTCTGTCGGTGCTTCCGCAAAACCCACAAAAGCACCACAAAAGCCACAACAACGGCGCACAGGGGCACGAAGGGCCACGTAGGAGGGTGCTGCCCTTGTTAGCGACGGCGCGAGCACGTTTCGTGCACCCTCTCGCGATAACGCTCGCGCGTCATTCCACACATTCACGACCATGCGCGCAGCGTGCTCTGTGCAATACACGCGTGCTGTGCCAGCCTTCGCGCGAAATTGGCCAAAGGAGAGTGGCGCGTCGCGTACGCGTTCGTCGAGGCTGACTCTTAAGGCAGCCACAACGCCGCCGCGAGCCGCTTCTTCCCAGGAGGAGACTTCCGGACACGACACACGAGAGCAGACCAGTCAGGTGCGGCAGCCTGAGTCTCAGGTTGGGCAAGTGGCACTTGACGCGGTACACGATCTGCCATACCTGTTCGACATTACTCCCTTGTTTGTTGTGGACAAGATGGACACGGACAAGCTGTACAAGGCGCTAGAACGAGCTGTGGAGAAAGTGCCCATTGTCGCTGGCGTGCTGACGCAGACAGAGGACGACGGGGAGGTGGGCTACGCCGTCGAGTTTGACACCACAAAGCGAGGCGTGCCCTTCAAGGTGCAAACGACCGACGCCCTGGAAGACCGCAAGCTCGCTCGACTTCTCGATAGCTTCGACGGGAAGGATGTCAGGGATGCTGGGCTCCGTCTGGACACGTTTCTCGCTTCGCACAAGAACAGTCTCGCGGTGGGGAACGAGCTGGCTGGCCCGTATCGCTTCGGCATGGATGCGCTGCTTGGCGAACCGGTGCTGAAGGTGCAGGTGACGCAGGCGCGTTCGTGCACTGTCGTGGCCCTGACGATTGCTCACGTCATCGGCGACTATAGGTGCTTCGAGATGTTTCGGGATACGTGGATACGTGAATACGCGAGTCTGTATGGTGACGGCAATGTTGCAAGCGACGACAGCTCGCCAGCCTTATGGTGGGATCGGTCGCGATTCTATTCGAATCTGCCGAGCAAGTGTCCAGGCATGTCACAGGCTAGTCGAGACTTCGAAAAGGGTTCCACGAAGACGGTTGAACTGATTCGCGAGCGCGCCGAGAGATGCAAGCGCAATGCACAGAGTATGCACGATCTCGAAGAGTGCTTCTCGGCGATGCAGATATCGGATTCTGCATTGCAAAAGCTTTGCGATAGTGAGGGCGGCTCGGAATTCGAAAACGTGATGAATCTTGTATCGCCTCCAGGTACGAGCTGCATTGGATTCCCGTTTGACACGCGCCTGATGCGCAGCCGTGCAGAAGGAGGGTCGGACTCTATGCAGTACTTCGGGAATGGCGCGGTTGCTCTGTACGGCGGTGTCGATTCATATAAGACGCTTGGTGGTATTGGCACGGTGACTAAACGCGACGTGCGCCGTTGCCTGTCGCGTCAACGGGATGGCACACCTGCCTTGGATGATATCAAGAGTGGAGCATGGTCAAACGCAAGCATGGTACCGTGGACGCCGTGGACGTCGTTCGACGGAACATCAAATTGCTCATGTTCCTCGATGGTACACTTCCGGAGAAGAGCTGAGATTCTTCGAGGCACAGATTTGATATCGAGCGATTGGATATATTCGTTCGCCGCACACCAGAACAATGGCATGGGCTATATGCAAGTATATAGCATTAGCAACTTGAGCGTCATGCGCAACGTGCTCCGCGCCATATCCGTGCGTGCGGACGCGCTCGGACTGAGCAACGACGACCTTCAGGTGAACGTGTACTCGCTTACGCACGGCGGCTTGGTGGAATCTTTCCCGCCTTACAAAGCTTCTCATCGATCATCTTCTTGATGGTGGGTGGGTTGGCGATGTTTTGGTTGGTTTGTTGAAGTGAGGCGTGGCGTCATGTAAGACTGCTTAAGGTAGTCTACGCAGTTTCGTGTGTCACATGACTTGGCAGGGTGGTCCGGTTGTCTTCGGCCATGGCCTGGGGACCCGCCGTTGGCCCTTAATCCGCCCCCCGCTCCCCTCCCCCAGGCGGAGTGGTGTCTCCTCCCCTTTCCCTTTCCCTCTCCCCCTCGGCGCGCGTCAACGCCGGTCATGGCCAACACGGCAGCAGGTCCTGTGGCGGCGACAGCTGCTGGCGACATGGACACCGAGACCATCATGCAGTCCTCAGGCTTCCAGGACGTGCTCCAGAAGGCTGCAGCCATCAAGGGCGCACAACTTGCAGAGAAGCGACTCGAGTGGGAGCGCGCGCCAGACTTTATGAAAGAAACGATAGGGGCGCCGGATGATGTCAGGGCAAGTCGCAGCTCGAGTGCGCAAGAACGCCGCGCGGTGTGCCTTGCGTACAAGCAGAAGGGAAACGATTTTTTTGCGGTATCCAAGCACGGCACGGCGATGAGGGAGTTCGTGAGAGCGCTTGCTGTGTACCGTTGGTTTGATCAGAGTACGGAGAAGAGCAGTGAAAGAATGCCGCTCATACGTGGCGAGTCGCTGATCTCGGAAGAAAGAGATGCGACGGAGGCTAGGGGAGTCGTGCACACGCTTTTACTGAATATTGCTGCTTGCTGCGTGAAGCTTGGCGACGGTGCAAGTGCGTTGTACGCGTGCGATGAAGCGCTTGCGCTCGACCCGCAGAGCGCCAAGGGCCTTTACCGCCGGTCTCAGGCGCACCTTCTCGAGGGCACAGTCAGCGGGCAGGAGCGAGCTTTGAAGGACTTGGGGATTGCATGCAAGCTAAAACCCGACGACATGCAGCTGCGCACGGCGCTTCGTAACCTGCGCACGGAGTATGATAGTACGACGAAGCACGAGCGCCAACGTCTCAAGAAGGGTTTCGAGAGCGGGTTGTACAGCGAGAGCGAGAAAGAGGAGTTTGCCGCGCGCCAGCCGTCGGCGTCCGAGGACGCGTCGGCAAGCGGCAAGGACGTTGACCCTAACTGGTGGAAGCCGCCGTATTCGGCGGCGGCACGTGCACATGCGCGCAGCATTGGCCTTGATTTGGACGACAAGCGCGTGCAGGCTGCGCTTGCAAAGATGCACGCGGAGCAGACGGGCGACACGTGGTCGTGGCGAACGCTCGTTCGCCGTTTGTTTGACAGCAAGCGTGTATTGAGCGTTCCGGTGATTGGCTACGTGTTGATAGCTTTGCACGTGGTGTACCGCATTTACCGCATTATGAGCGCACCTCTCGCGGCATCGCCGGAACGAAGCGCGCACCACGTCGGCGGCGGTTGGGACGACTCCGGCGCGCAAGCTGGCGGTGGCGGAGTATCTGGCTGGTGAGCCTGAGGCTGAGATCCCTCGTTCAGTAGTGGAAGTGTACTTTAGTTTGTCCAACTGTTGTCCGTTCACGCGAGAATCGCCCCCCCCCCCTTCAGCCGGAGCCTTCATGGCATGTTTGATGTTTCCGGGGAAAACGTGGTTTCTCAAACCCCTACTACCTAATACCGCGCCTGTCGCCCTGCCCCTCCCCCCTCGCCCCCGGCCCCCCCGGGGTGCGTAACGTCCCTCCCGTCAGCCCACTCTGGCTGGGTGCTCTTTTGACGCCAATGGCGTACTCGTGCGCGCTCCTCGCGCTCCTCGCTCTCCTTGTCGACCCGTGCGCCGCGTCGAGGCCGGTCGTGGGCGCGTACGGCACGCAAGGTGTTGCTGCGTACCCCGCTCCCGTGCCCGTATCATTCTACACGGAGGCGCTGTGACCTGCGTGCGCTTATTTTGCTGCGGGCGGGCTTTCCGAGCTTGCAAAGCACGAGGATGTCCTCGGGGCGACAAGCTTACAGATTATTCCCTTTGGCAATGCGTACGTGAATATCTCGGCGTGTGGAGGGGGCAGTGCGGAGGGACCGTGGATTCGCGACAACGCGCACTGCTGGCTTAACAGGTGCGCCGGCGACTCTCCGCCAGACGACTGTTTCGTTGGGGAGCCTGTTTGCCAGCACGGTCCTGACGAGTGCGCCCTGAACCTGCTCGAGGCTTGTGCAGTTACCAGTGCACAGTCCCAGCTAAGCGCGACGCTGTTTGTCATCTGCGCCGAGACGACGGCGGAGCGAACACGTGACATCAACACCGTCGCACAGCAGTGTGCATCTGGTTCTCAGTTGGACCTGTCAGCTCTTCTGAAGTGCTTCCACGGTCCGGACGGCGCTGCTGCGCAGATGAAAATGGCGAAGGAAACCGCGTACATCGGTCGAGCGCGGCCTGGTACTCCATACGTGACGGTTGACGGAAATTCCGTGAACCCAAGTGAACTTCTGCAGGCAATCTGCGAGAAGGCTTCGCCAAAGCCGCCAAGCTGCACTTCCGCTGCCAAGCTCGGCACAATGGCCATGGTGCCGAAGCAGGCAAAGCTTTGCACCGTCTAGCTTCAAGAAAACTTGTTTCCAAAAAATACAACATCGCACAACACACACTGCAATCCGCGTTGACGGCCTCGCCCCAAAGTTGCCACGACTTTCGTCGTGGCTTGGGCGGAGAACTTGCCCGAGCACTGTTGAGTGAAGCAAGATGTGCGCACGTGCGTAGTCTATGTATGAGTGTAGTAAAAAAGCTTTTACTTCGGTTTCGATCTCCTCTCGTTGGACGGCACCCTCTCTCTCGCAAGTTGTGCGACTACTTGTGCGTGACAGCGTGCGTCAGTCAGTTCGGGTTTCTTCGTTAGGGTTTGGGTACCTGGTTAGGGTTAGGGATAGGATTAGGGCCACAACCACAGCACAGCCTGTCTGCGTTTACTTCTCGTTGGACAGGACACGTCGGCGCGTCCTGTCCCAAAACACCCAAAACACGTGGCAGATGTGGCAAAGAAATTGCTTGATCCCCACCGTCAAATGGAGATGCAAACCAGGTCGATCACCAAACCAGGTCAAACCAGGACAGGTGTTTCGTGGTTGTACTTGATGCGTCGACCGCTCGCGCCGCCACCCCAACGGCTAATTTGGCCACCACCAGGTTGTGATAAATTGCGCATTTCGTCTCCCCAGGAAAAAACATCCTTTTTTGATGCGCAGTCTTGGTTTCCCCGATGCATGGAAAACTCCGCCTAGTCCGATTGATTTCAAGAACTGCAAGCTCTCCAGGACCACTGTGCAAGGTCGCGGACCATTTTTCGCGTAGTTCGACGGGTGCCATCGCGTGGTTCCGGAGCGCGAATTCCCGGCGAGAAGTTTGCGCGAAACCTCTTGCGATTTGGCCCGGAAGATGCTCGGGTACAACGCAGAGGGGGGACTGGGAAGGTGCGTGTGCTGCGCGCGCGCCTAAACTGCACCCGCCTCCAGGTGCGCATTCGCATTCGCATTCGCATCCGCCTCCGCCGTGTTCGTGCGGAGGGAAGGGGAGGGAAGGGAAGGGAAGAAGCGCCCTCTACACGGCACAAAGCAAAGCAGTCCCCTCCCCGGCCCCTCCCAAAGGCGAGTCGAATAGGTGGTCCCCGGCGCCGCATCCCCCGCCATTCTCCCCGCCCAAGGCACCGCACCACTGCGCTCGCGCCACAGCTCCCCTCTGCGCATTGTGCTCACCACCCGCAGCTTAAGCTCTGCTCAACCACTCGGCCTCCTCCCTCAGCCTTCCACTCGCTCGCATTTTCACCTTCCAACGGAGAATTTGACTGTGCTGTTCAGAAATGGCGGAGACAACCACGCGCAACCTTGACTCGCCCGCGCGCACACGCCGCGCGTCCTTGTCACCCATGGACGAATCGCCAAACAAGAAACGAAGGACCGTGCTCGCCGAGCAGCAAACGGCAGCCGCGGGTGCGTCGCACCTTCCCCTGAAAGCGAGCCCCCCTCGGAGCTACCTTTATCAAGCACCTCCCGCCGCAGCTGTGGCAGCTGCTGCAAAGAAAGCGGCTAGCAGGGCCCGCCCCCCCATGAAGGCGTCATACGACGCAAACAGCCCAAGCCTCAGCTTCGCAAGCCTCGTTGACGCGGCGTGTGCCGAGGCGGACGGCCTTGTCCCGGGTGAGTGCCCTTCTCCCATATCCGTCTACTCCGCGCTGCCACCACCGCCGCCAGCCCCGCCGGCGAGCAGTGCCGCAGCTGGTGGTTCGCAGACAAACACATCCAGCCAAGGAGGAGGAGCGACGAACGGATACCCTCACGCCGTTGCGTTTGGACCTGTGCACGGTGGACTCGCACTCTTCACGGAACGCGACATTGCGATGGAACGACGCCTGCGTGAGTGCATCAGGCTCGAGCTGGAGCGCGTCAAGGCATCGCCGGGACGCAACACAAGCGTCGTTGCGAAGGGTCTGCTCCACCTCGGGGCATTTTACTACCTACGCGGATGCACGTACCAGGGCGGCCGCTACGTTCGAAAGGCGTGGTCCATCTACCGACGATACTGCCGCGCACAAAGCAAGGACGTTCGCGAGGGTGCGGCAAAGTTCGTCGCGAACCTGCAGGCACTCGGGTGCGCGGAGCTGTGGGCGAACTACTGCGTGAACCACGGCGTCGGTGAGCCGAGCAAGTGAGGGCAAGTCCCGAACAACACAACCACCATAAAGCGAAGAAAGAAAGAAAAAACCCGAAAAAAACCATCAGCAAGAACCAAAAACACAAACAAACAGCGGCGGCGGCAGCAGCAGCGAGGAGCGCACTTTGTTTTTTTTGTGACGCGCGGCGCCTGAATTTGGCGCGTGTTCGTCAGCCACGATGCGAAGTGTATGTGCGTGTGTGTCTCCGTGTCGCTGAACCTTCTCCCCTTCCCCTGAACCTTTTTTGTTGCGTAACCTTAACTCTGTCATAGTAACTTTGAACTCTTTCACTTAATAAAAGAGATGCAGAAATTCCCAAAACACCAGCACATATAAACAATATAAACAAAAACAACCTCTCTATTGTGAATGATGCCAAAGGCAAACTACATGCTACCCTACCTTCCATACGCAAACGTCAACGCTACCAGAACAGAAAGCGCAAAAGCACCTTCTTTCGTCGCCGCACTCGACAGCACAGCGTTGCCGCCACTGGCTGCCGTGGTCGCCTTTGCCGTGGTTGCCGTGGTTGCCGCCTTTGTCGTTGTTGTACTAGCAGCTCCGCTGCCGCTGCCGCTGCCACTGCCAGTCGGTGGTGGCGGCGGAGAAGATAAGCTCTGCCCTGGAGTCTCCAATGCCTTGGGCGGGGGAGCAAGCTTCACTGGCCGCGGTGGCGGGCTGTGTGGCGGTGGAGGTGGCGTACAAGGAAGCTTCTGTCCCTCAAAAAAGAATGTGTACTTGCTCGTTTGGCCAGTGCACGCCTCGTCGCAGCAGACGGTGAAGTGGATCGTCGCTGGTCCGCACGCGGGATAGGTGACGTCCGTGTAAGAAAGACCCTGCAAGGGTCCTGGATTGGAAACAGTGCATCCTGGTTCGAGGCAGTCCACCTTCAGATAGCTCTCTGGCGAGTGCGGAATGACATACAACGTGATCGTTGGAAACAGCGAAGCGACAGCTGTAAGCGAATCCGGCACCTCGAAGATGTATTCAAGAGTCGTATCCTTGAAGTACGAGAATCCAATGCCCTTATCGCCAAGGGTCGACTCCCAGTTGCCCGCCAGTGTGCTCACCAGCGACCGAAGTGGCGCATTATTCATTGTTCCGAGCTCGCAAGCCTGATGACACTTATTCGGGTCGCAATTGTAGACCGTCGATGATGTGATGCCAGCCGGAATCGGTGGGCTCGGCGGCGGTGGCGGGCTCGGCGGTGGGCTCGGCGGTGGCGGAGGCGGGCTCGGCGGCGGGTTGGGTGGCATGCTTGGTGGTGGATTGGGCGGTGATTGGATAGGTTGGCCTGGATACGGCGGTGGCGGGGACGCATTCGCCACCACTGGAGGGGGTGGAGACGGAGACGGAGACGGCGGCGGTGTCGGCGAAGGAGGCGGCGATGTCTGCACGGGGGCTGCAGTGTACTGGTAGAACATGCTGCAGTCTGGACCCTGATATCCCAAGTGGCATCGGCACGTGCTTTCAACACACCATCCCTTGCCGCTGCATCCGTTCGGGCATGTCGAGTGCGTGCATATCTCCTCGGCACTCGGGCAGGTTCCAATCTTTCCCGTATTAAAAACAACGCCCGTGGTGGTGGTGAGAGAGTTCAGACTCAGATCGCCTCCCGGCGGGCACGCGCCACAATCGCCATTTGCGCATACGTTAAGCACATACGAGCCTGGATTGCCCGTGCACGACGTCTCGTAGCAGTTCTCCTCGTCGCCAGACTTGCCCACCACACCTGCGAGGGTGCCGCCGACTTCAACATTTTCCTTACCGTCTGGTAAGCATGCACTCGCGCCTCCGTGAGCATAGCCAATCTGCGCGCCTTGTGCGCTTGGCGATCCTGTCTTGCAATCACCGTTCGAGTAGGCAACCATGGCGCGGCATGTGCCCCAAAGTCCGCCCGCCTGTCGGCAGTAACCAATTGCCGTGTTCCTATCCACGCACCGTCTCGAGTCGTCCGCACTGAGATCGCAGAAGTAAGGCTCGTGAGCAGCCTTCGGAGACGAGCAGTGATTTCGATCTGAGTCGGAAACAAAGTCGCAGCCAGCTTGATGTCCAAACGAAAAGTAGCTCGCCTGTGTGTAATCTGGCATGTACCACCCGCTATCTTCCATGAGTCCCATGGTGATTTTCGAGAGAGAACCTCGTGTCGAGCCTGTCGAGCCCACCATCACCTCATCCTGCATCCAATTCATCTCCCAGTGCGATCCCGCGGTTCCGCCGCCGCCACCCTCCTCGATCATCACCTTCGTGATGGAATTGCAGTTGTAGTGCTCACGAGCTTTGGCAACCACGTTCGCCGTCTTGACTGCCGTTGGCACAAACGTCGATGGTTTAGCATTCAAGTCGCCTGTGCCTTCGACAACGTCCGTGATGGCGTCCACCCTGTTGTTCGTGCCGGGCTGGCGGAAATAGCTGAAGAGCGATTGGGAGAACACCATCGCGTGGAGCAGCTCGTGAACGCCCGTGTCGAGCTCGTCCTCGAAGTCTTCGTCGTCCACGTTGTCGGGGCACCAGTTGATGAATCCGGCAAGCGGCCGCCCAGTCTCGACGTCAAGGGTACAGTGTCCCGCGTACGCAAGCGTGGACTTTCCGCACGATCCTTGCTCAGCTGTGACGTAGATGATCAGGTCCGCGTTTGGAACGCCCGTGCCGCCTTCGTACGGCGTGCAAGTGCCGCCGTTCGACGAAGGTTGCGGATTGCACAGCTGGTAGGAGCCAAAGTAGTCCGCGTCGTGGTTCGCGAGTGCGCCGCACGTGCCAACGTCCTTAACGGTCGAGCACTCGCCAGTCCACGAGTCACCCGTCGACGGCCAGTACGCGTTGCACTGACGCGGGAGGAAGAGGTTGCCTGAAACGGGCGTCGTGACTTTGACCAAACCTTTGACGACGTCGAGAACTTTCGGCATGACAACGTCCCTGATGTGCTCGGCAACGGAAGGTGGCACTCCCGTCATGTGGTACTTTGCGGCGATGCGTATATCGGAGGCGGCTTGCAGCTTACGAGCGTGTGACTGCGTTGCGTCCGCGCCCATTCCCTTGCGGTGCGGTTCGTTGAGGTGTTTGTGCACGTCGTCCGGAACAGCGTCTCGCACGTCCTTGATGAGTTGCTCGTACCGTTCCACGTGCATGGGCCTGTGTCGGTCGTGCTTCGCGTCGTCCGGGTGGTGTTCAAATTTTCCCAAGGCTGCTTGCTCGACGTGCGCGTCCAGCGCGGCCGTGTCGACGAGAGCCGGCGTTAGAGAGCCATGTCTAAGGGGGTGCGAGACCGCCGAAGAAGAAGGAAGAGAAGAGGCAGAGGCAAGCAGGACGAGTGTGGCAAGTGTTACAAGCATAGGCACAAGCACTGAGAGGGCCGCCGCCATGACGCGTGATAATGCCAAGGCCCGAAGAGTAATGGCAAGGTAGTTGGGCAGTGACAAGTGATAGGAGTACTACTGTAGTACTACCATAGGGGACTTGTAAGTTTCGTTGCGTGATAGCGTGATTGCGTGAGCCCCGAGATCGCAGGCACAGGCTTGCGGAGACAGCCTGGCAAAACCCCAACCCCGAACTGCTGCTTTTTATGTTTCTGAAACCCCGAACACCTTCGCGCTCCTCCGTTTTGCTGTAACGGCCCCCTACTCCCACTTCCCCTCAAGACTCCTGAAGTACCACCTCGTACGCTTCATGGCGCCCTCAGTGGCGTCGCTCGCGACGCACGCAGCGCAGTGGACGCTCGACGACGACAAGGCGCTACTTGACGTATGCCAGGCCATCGCAAACGACATAAACGCAAAGGCGGCGCAGTGCTCAAACACGCTAGACCTACTCCTAGCGGACGTGGACGATACCGCCGTCGCGCTCGAAAACTGCTACGGAAGACTCAGGCTGCTGGCGAACAACCAGTTCATGGAACACGTGCGTCAAAGAAAAAACAAGACTTAACACAAACGTATGACACGGACACTAACGTGCACACAACAACAAACAAATCATACAAAAACGAACGGGTGAAACAGCGCGTCGCGGCGCTGGACGCGGAGGATGATACCGCAGGCGCCGACGCAACACCACCACCTGGCGAACAAAGCAGTGTGCAACCAGCGGAACTAGTCGCCGCGGCAAGGAGGAGGGCGGCGGCCGCGGCGAACGGCGCGCTCGTGCTGCCAGAAGCGTTCACGCCACGCGTGCCTTTCGTAGTCGGGACCGAGGCGTTCGCCACGCAGCCTGGCATCGGACTTGTCGACGACAGCTTGGTGTCTCAGACGACGCCAAGTCCGCCTGAAGTGCTAGCAGAGACGGACGCACAAGGAAGCGCGGGTGAAACCGACGTCGGACAGGCTCCTGCTGCACGCACTCAGCGAGCACCTTCAGGCACGAAGAAGCCGGCGCCTCCCCCTCCTCCTCCCCCTCCTCCCTCCCCCCCTCCGCCGCCAGGAGCACCACGACCATCGCAGCCACCGCAGCCACCGCAGCCACCACGACCACCACAGCCACCGCAGCCACCGCAACCTCCTCGGCCACCTCTGCTTGACGATGACGATGACGATGATGATGGTGGCTTCGACGACGGCAGTGCCGCCGACACGGCGGCTCCAGAGCTATCGTTTCGTGAACAACTTGCGCAAAAGCTTGGTGGAGGTGCAGCAACCTCGTCGGCGCATACGGCCACGTCGGAACAAACCACGGATGTGCCGCAAGCGCAAGCAGCTAGCAGCGTGCCGAATGCTGCTCCTGCCAGACGTGCACCCACCTCGCTATTCGGAAGCCTTTTGGATGATGATGACGACGAGGAGGAGGAGGAGGAAGCACGGTCCAGGAGGCCATCTTATGCAGTTTCTTTTGGCGATGTGCTTGCCGGTGCTCCGGCCAGCACAAGCACGCCGCGTACTTCGGCAACACCGGAAGCAATACCGCCGGCCCAAGCTCCCGTCCTTGTTCGACCACCGGCGCCGCCACGTGGTTCACTATTCGACGATGACAGCGACGACGACAACGACGACGATTTCCCCGTGCCAGCTCCTGCGTCACGCCTTCCAGAGGAAGTTCCGGCGGCACCACCGGCAGTTCCCGTCGCACCGCCAAAACTACCTGTGCCGCCAATGGCTATGCCAAGACACGACGACGACGACGACGACGACGACGATTTCCCCGTGCCAGCTCCTGCGTCACGCCTTCCAGAGGAAGTTCCGGCGGCACCACCGGCAGTTCCCGTCGCACCGCCAAAACTACCTGTACCACCAATGGCCATGCCGAGGCACGACGACGACGACGACGACGACGACGATTGGAGTGCGGATGATGAACCCATGCCACAGCCAACAATGCCGATGCGTGTGGGGCAGCCCCCACCAACACCTCCAGCGCCCACAGAGGAGGTGAAAGAGCCGACGCCTCAGCCGCAGCCACCGCCGCAGCAGACGGCAGGGACGAAGCCGAGCAGCGCGACGGCGACGCCGCCAATACCTCCGAATCGCCGCTCGACTCTCTTCGATTCTGATGACTCAGACGAGGACAATAGCGGTGGCAAATCGACGAGTGCGCCTCCACCTCCTCCCGCTCTAACACCGCCATCACGGAGCGCCGTGCCGGCTCCACCCCGGCGCAGCTCGCTCTTCGATGACAGCGATAGCGACTGAGATTCGAACCTATTAAAATCTCTCTTTCAGAAATGGAACTTGAGTCCCTTTGTCCAGCGGTCGTCCATTCACACTCACTATAAATAAAGCCCATTCAGTGGCCCGACCGCTTGTTCACGTCAAAGAAATGAATGCAATTTGTTACAGAAGGCATGATGGCAACACACATTCGCCATCTCAGCCTTTTTGTTTTCATTTATCCACCAACTAAAATTCCAGTCTTAAAGTCTGGCTGGTAAGGTTTTGCCGGCGCGCGGTTGAGCTGGTCGTCATAGGATGGTGAAGGAGGTGTTAGCACGCTTGCGGCAGCCTCCGCTGCCGCCGCCATCGCCTCCTCTCCTACATCCTCGTCACAAGAGTTCGCAAACTGACCGATGCGGTCGTCGCACATAAGGCGCTTTTTCTGCTTCTCAGCCGTGCGCTTCTCGTCAAGCTTTTTGTTAGATCCCACGCTTCGCCCACGGTACTCACCCTGCGTGGCAAGGCCGAGCGTACCGTGGTGGCGCACTTGCATGTTCACGTCGCGATTCTGCGCTGCGAACTTCTTGTTGTGGGAATACGTCCAAGCGCCAAGGCGCACCCACTCCTCTCCGGGAAGAGCTACGTGACGGATGCAAAGTCGAGACTGCGGCTCCGAACGAGGAAACATCGGATCGACTCCACTCCACGTATACGTGATGTGAATTCGCCCATCAGCCGTCTGCACAATCGATGGGTGCGAGTAATCCATGCTTGCGTTCCAGCTCGCCTCCAGATCCCTAACATAGGGCCAGCTGCCGCCACCGTCCTCGCTGATGGCGACGGTAAGTGGCCAGTGATGCCCGTCGCCTATTGCTACGACCCGTGTCATCTCCGGCTCTACCATCTTTTGTTTTTTCTTGAGAAGTCGCCGCCCCGTGGGGAATGGATTGTGACCCGGCTTCGCGCGTCGATTATTGAAGACCATGGCTATGTTGCCGCTCGCGAGAACGGTAGCGGCGATCGGCGTGTTCGGGTTCGGCAGTGGCGTGCGCTCCGGCTCGCTCCACGTGCGTCCCTCGTCAAGGCTGCGGCTGCGATATATGTTACTTCCATGCCAATCGCTGAAGAAGGCGACGAGTACGTCGCCTGGCCGCCTCGTCTTCTGGTCAAGAGGACGCACGATGCACGGCTGCACGATCCCAGAACCTACCGAGGTCATCTCTGCACCAAGAGGACTCCAGCTGCGGCCGTTGTCTCGGCTCCACTTCAGGCTCGAGTACTGCCCTTTCACATTCTGCACGCCACCTGGCGCGAAGTAGACGGGAACGAGCAGCTCGCCGTCGTGACGCTTCGACAGAAGTGGGCGGTGGTGCACGAGCAGACCGAAACCCTTGTCAAAGATAGTCTCGGGGTATGTGAAGTTGTCGCCGCCGTCCGGACTCACGAGCATGCGTACCTCCGCGGTGCCCTCCCCCAAGCCCGACAACTGACTCGTGTGCCATAGCACGACGCGCTTCTCGTCCCTGTCGTACCATAGCACCGGGTTACGCGCGGTCCGGCCAGGCTCGCTGGAGACGACGAAAGGGTAGTCCCAGACGCGAGCACCAGCACGCAGCTTGCTCACGACGATGCTCACCTCGCTCTTCGTTCCGTTGCGTTCGTCACCGCAGTAGTATGCAAGCAGCAGCGATCCGTCTTGCAAGCCAAGCAGGCTGCTTCCGTGCACTTCATCGCAGTCCGCGCGGGGTAGGTGCGCGAGTGTTCTTCCGTCGTCGGTCTGGCGTACCTCGCCCGTCGTGTTCGGCCGCTGGTCGATGGGAAGGTACGCGTAGTCAACGGCGTGAGCGACCCGCGACCCGCCTCTCCGTCCCCAACCCCCGTGCGCGCCGCCGCCGTAGCTTATGCTTAGCGTCTGCAAGCGTTCGAGGTGTGCAACGGTGCCTGTGAGGAAGAACAGCGCGAGTGTCGTCAGGAAGCCCGCGAGGAAGAGCGCTATGGAAGTGCGCAGCCACGACGCAGACACCCAGCCCACCAGGCCGCCGCCGCCGCCGCCGCCCTCGCCCTCGCCAGGTTTCTCGGCGCCTCGGCCATCCGCCATGGGCCGCGGTGCCTCCACTTCGGTGTGCGCCGGTTGAGATCGCGCCAGAACGAGGGGTCCCCGGGAAACATACGGGAAAAATCCGGGAATCGAGGTTAGGGGTTAGGAGAGTACAACGAGTCTTTAGGACTTGGGGTTTAGGCTGTCTCCATTCTCGTCACCTATTTTCTACCCATACTATGGATGATATGTACAAAACAGTTTTAAAACTTTACTTCGATAGTATTACATATGGGGAACCTTCAACTGTGCATGCTAGTTCCAGAAAGCACAGCACATAGCACTCCTGTCCTGCACTTCAGACGTCTTGCTCCCTCCTCCAATCATCGCGACCGTGTCATATCCGCTACAACACTCCGCTAACCACCTCCTCATAAAACCATGTCAGGCCGAGCTCTTTCAAACGAGTCGCATACTTTTGCACACTCGCTCCACGTAGCTCGGAATGCACAAGTAACTTGTCAACCTCGAGGGAACCTTCGTATCTCTCATGGCGCACGTGCGCGGCTCCGGCCAGCAAACCCACGTAGGATCTCGCACTGTTCCTATCAAGACGATGCAGCAGGACAGCGGCACGTGCACGAGCGATGCCAGGCTGATTCGAACGCCACTGAAGAATCAGGCTCCTCACCAAGTCCACAGCACCCGGAGGTAAACGATCCCTTCCCACCTTACGAATCGCGCAAATAAGCGTCACGGCGGCATGAAGACACTCAGGACTGATGAATCTTAGCAGCTCTTCCGCAGACGTATTGCGCATGATGTCCAACGCCTTCGCCAGCGATACCGATGCCGTCAACAAACCGCCAGGAGTCAGCGGCGTCGCACTGTGGGACGTGTGCACGCTAATCTCCGTGCTCGCAAAGTGCGAGCTTAAGCCTCTGGCCAATTCGAACCATAGGCTGACCAAGACGGGCGGTCTAAGATTGGGGAACTGCGCTCGCACCGATGCGTAAGTACCAACGGAAGTAGCCAGGCGGGACGCGTCTCGACGGTGAGCGGCAATCAGCGACTCGGCATACTCAATATCAACCAACTGACGCATCGCCGTAGCTTGTGGTGGTGCGTTTGGCTGGTAAATATCACGCAGCTCTAGCAACGCTTCCTCCGCATCGTCGAGTCGTGCGAGCTCTACAAAGCTAGTCACCACCCACTGCTGTGCGCGTGATGTTAGCGCGACATTGCCCAATGTTGCGAACAGAGTGCGCGCAATCTGCGAGTGCGTGAGATTCAGCACGTGAAGACCTTGCCACCACGAGTACCAGTGCCACCACGAGTGCAGAAAGGCCTCGAGTTCCAGCCCTGACGATGCGTAGTGATTCGCAAATGTGCTAACGCGCTTAAGCTTTCTAGAGCTGGCAGATTTCCTTGCGGCGGAGAAGCTTCTCCTGAGTTGCGAATCATCATTTTCTTCTCCAAGGCTCACCCCAAAGCGTAGCTCGATACTTTCTTGATACTGCTGCGACGTCAGCGCCCAAGGATGTTGGTTCCTCCTCCCGTTTAATTGCTCTCCTTGTCTGAAGTCTAAGTCTCGTTTGTTCACACGTGACAGAAGTTCGAACGCACGCTTCGAGCGATGAGGCATGCCACGTCCCGCCATAACAGCCATTGGCCCCACCGCCTCGCGGAGGAGCATTCCGCTGCTCTCATTAGCGAGATGCCGGTCCACTGCATCCGCGATCGCCACAGAACGCATGATCACGGTTGATGTAAGTATCGACGAATCTATGCCGGATGGGAGCAGCGTCGAGATGTTCGACGCCTGCGTGGCAAGGCAAAATGCTGCGCAGTTCAACGCCGAGGCGATGGCTACCAGAGCTACGCGATTCATATGCGAGAATGAATGTGCAAACGAGTGGAAGCCGCCGCGACCGCTGCCGCTGCCACTGCCAATGCAGCACATCCACTCCCAACTCTTGGATTGCGCGGACGTCCTGCTCGTGGTCTTTTTCAGAATAGGTTCTCCGAGCAAATTAGATGCCAGCACGCAGTGTGGCCACGCATCGATAACGTTCATATCCTTGATGTAAGAACGTGCTATCACGACATGCCACTTTCCCTTCGTTTGGTCTGGAACCTTCGCGGCGTCCGCGAGGCGTAGGGCGCTCTCGAATCGCTTGATGGCGAGCAGGTTGTCATCGCCCATGACCGCGCGCGCCGCCTCTTCGTAGTGGTCACAAGCGAGAGCTAGATTTCCAGAAGCCTCGAGGTGATGTGCAACATCGCCCGCAAGTGCGTTGATATCACTATCACCGCGCACTTTCAGAATCTGGTAGCGACGCAGGCATCGCTTTGCCAATCTCACATGCACCGCGGTTTTTTGTGCATCCGTCATCATTGCGTCAATAGCTTGGCGACTGATTGCGTGCGCAAATGTAAACTTCTCTACGAGAACATCGTCATCGCCCGCCCCGTGCATAAACTCATCACCGGATGCCCTCCTGTCCGATACCATGGAAATAATTCCCATGGATCCTGAGGTTCTTGCATTGATTGGCACAATGAATCCGCGCTCCACGAGCTGCTCTAAAGCCGCCTGACACTCCTTCAAGCTTTCTGCGGAGTCGGCAGACATCACCTCCGCAACGTCGGCGGCAGAAAATTGTCGTGGAAAGCATGCTGCCGTTTTTGCTACATCCATCACCTCTACGGGTAGATGGTTGATGCGGCTGAGCATGGCAGCTTCCACGGACTCGGGGAGTAGGCTCGCCTGCGCACCGTCGAGCTCCGTCTTGGAGAGCGTCCAGTACAATAGCTTGCGATCGGCAATGAGAGAGTGACTGTTCTCGGAGGCTGACACATCGGCAAGGATATCTCTCGACATCGTCGAGACATTTGTGCTGGCATGTACCAGTCCCTCTTCAAGCATCCACTTCACGGCAGTCTCAATGAATAGCGGAACACCTCCAGTATGGCCCAAGACAAAGTCAAGCAAGCTAGGTGCCACCTCCCCTCCGAGAATGTGCTTAAGTAGCGTGTGCACGTCATCTGGCACAAGCACGCCGAGCTCCATCGTTTCCACTCGCTCTTGCGCCTTCAGACGCCCGCAGCATGCACTGTGCCAATTCCACCCAAGTCCGTCAGCAACGAGTGACGATGCCATGGCAATGCAGACGCGCTCGCACTTTTGATGGATCGTCTGGAGGCACAGCCACTCAGAGCTCGTCAACCACTGCGCATCGTCGATGCAAAGCACCAACGGAGCTTGGCTGCTGAGCAAGGTGCAGAGAGCGCTGATTAAGAGCTCCGCACTGCCCGGTGCGTTCGCCCTCCGAAGAAGCTCGTCAGTGCCTTCATTCTCCTCTTGAATCGCTGACAGCTTGGAAAGATGTTGCTGTGAATGCGTTTCCGTTGCTACTTGATGAATGCTTAGATTTCGTGCTAGCGCTTTCACAGCCTGCTCGTCAATTTGCAGAGCCGCGATCGCCTCGTGCATCGCGACATTGTCGAGCGTTGATCTAAGTCCTGTGAGTTGCAGGATGATCGATCGGACGATGGGGAATGTGGAGTTGGGAAGGACGCTATGTGCAGCGATGTGAAACACTCGCACACCCATTCGACGTGCCACCGCATCAACATGTGACATAGCCATCGTCTTGCCCATACCGGATGGTGCCTCGATCAGGGCAGTCTTCGCTATGGGCAGTGCTTCCGCTTCTGCTTTCACACGTTCTCCGCACACGCCTTCAACGATTGATGTGAGACGCTCCTGCAATGCAACGCGCAGGGGCAAGACGTCATCCTTCCTGCTTCTGCTTTTCATGAGGATCGCGGCTCGTCGTACTGGGACATAAATTTTCATGGGTATCTCGATACCTTTGAAGTTCATCTCAAGCTCGTCTCCGTAATCGACATCCCTCCTCGTCTCCTCGTGAACCTCCGGGGAACACAAAGCCGCCACACCGTCGGCTTTCTGCATGAGCCTTGCAGCGAGCGTAACAGATCCCGCGCCGAGCATCACGAGTTCGCGTCGCACGCTTGGTCCGCAGATTCCAAAGAAGGCTGTTCCTGTCGCGACACCGATACTTGCCGGTGGCAAGTTGTCTTTGCGCAAGGCGTCCTGCATGGCGATTGCGCACAGGACAGCACGCGTGCACGTGATTCTCTGCGTTGCCACGCTGGTCAGGCCAAACACAACTTTGAAGACGAATCCTTTATCGTCGAACAGAACTTGGTTGATTGTTCCTTCGTGCCGCGCGACGGCATTGCTGATGTGTATATACGTGCGCTGGAGCATATCCACGTCGAGATGGCCTTCGCGTGCGTGCTGGCTTAGGGTGGGAAGGCGTGCAAATATGCTCGCGATGGTTCGCAGCTCGCTGACAAAGTCAATGCTGCTTGAGGAGTGCTCGTTTTGCTGAATTGCCTTGAGACGGTCGCGTATCGGACGCTGCAAGAATGCAAGGTGCAGAGAGTCGAGAGCAGGAGAAGGTGTGTCTCGAGGCGAGGTGTCGTCCGTCGGTGCAGGTGGCGCAGCAGCATCGGGAGATGATGATGGTTCCGCAGGTGCCATAGCTAGCGCATCCGCGACGGTGATTGTGCGCCCACCCTCCACCTTCGCCTCACCCTTATTGGCTTCCTCAGATAACTTACCAGCTGCGTCCACGGCTGGCCCGTACGTGACGAACGAACAGTTTCCATTTTCCTGTCTGGCGTCGAGTGCGACCATCATCACGTCGCCTACCGCGACACCTGCGTGCAGCTGAAAGCGCTCCGACTCAGCGTTACGGTGTGAGACGCGTTCCAGTGCACGCAGCATGGCTGTGGCAGCTTCCACCGCGACGTGCTTATCTTTCTCTGGCCAGAGCGCGATGACGGCATCCCCCGCAAACTCGACCAAGTCGCCGCCCGCGGCGTACACGCACTCGACAAGCGACGACAGCGAGGCGTCAAGTTGCGCAGCAAACGCGTCGCATCCCGCGCGTCCCTTCACAGCAAGTTTTCGCTCTGCGGATGTGAAGCCGGAGATGTCCGCGACGAGACAAGTGTGTGGTTGCGTCTTGCTGGGCCAAGCCTCCGAGCGCTCGCGTGAGGTTGATGCGATCGGCCTTGAGACTTGTTGCAGGTACGTGACGTGCGCCCTGGAGAAGTACGCGTCGCCCGATCTCGAGTGCGTGATGGCGGCGTCGTAGCCGTTCGTGTTTTCGAATAAGCCGCTAAACGACGGCTCATCGCTATAGGTATGTTGTTGTTTTCCCAAAGACAAGGAGCCGTTCCCGCTTTCTTTCCCTAAAACTCTCCCCGAGTAAATTTCTTCCTCTTCTTCAGGAGCCGCCAAAGGCACCGGTTGCACGAGGCCTGTGCTATTTTGCTCACCTCCTGGAGAGGAGGCAGGGTCATAAGGAGTCATGAGCACCGGTGACACAAACCGCTACAACCGGTGACACAAAGGCACTAGCACAGGACGCAGGACGCCGGGACACCGTTGACATGCATGCTGTACGCCGTTGGACAATCTTAAGCCGTTCGAGTCGAGTCTCTGCTCTGATGGCGACACGGCAACACGTGTATTTGACCGGAGGGGACCCCCGGCCGCCTCCCGGGATGCCGGGGGAGAGGGAGGGAGGGGGAGACCACTCGACATGCTCCCCCTCCTCTCCTCTCCTCTCCTTCTCCTTCTTCTTCTTCTTCTTCTTCGCTGCGGGATAGGTCTGCTGGATGTCGCCGATCGCCGATCGCCATGCGCCAGGTCCAGGTGGTATTAGGCAGAATTAGCCAAGCATGCCCTAGGGCGATGGGCTACCTCTACCCACGCTCGCCAATCAGGTATGCACTTAGCCTTTTTGCATGATGTCACGATAGTGTAGGTATGCACCGATGTCTCCCTCCTCTGTTATGTTCTTGCCTTAGGTTCCGTGGTCGAGAGCCGGGCAGCCCCTGGGGGTGCCAGGAAGGAGTTGGCACGCGCCGCTCGCTCCAAGGTGGCCGTCCAGGTGGCAGATCCTTCACCACTCTCATCCACTCATCACGCCGAGCATGGACGACTTAACGTCGAACGATGAACATCACCGCAGTACGTCCCTCATGTCGCTCCCGCCCGATATATTAGATAATATATTCGAGAAGGTTGTGGCAGGGCGCGGTGGCTCTAAAACTTTGAAAAGCCTTAAGAACTTATCGCACGTTTGTCGCGCGACGCGGCGACACACAGAGAAGTTTGCGCAATTTCAGCTTGAGAGAATGGCGCTTGTCTTTTGGATTCTGGTATTTTATGATTCTGATTCTGATTCTGATTCTGATTCTGATTCTGGTTTTGCCTTAAGAAAATCTTCACCGACAGAAATAATAGAGCGCTATCTTAACAAATATATTGATGGAGGCGGGGACGTCGACGCACCAGTCGAAAAGGGCCGCACCTTACTCCACATTGCAGCTACGATGTCAAGCAACACCTACGATAGCTGCAAGGTCCTGATCGAAAAAAACGCGAACGTCAACAAGCAAGACAAGTACGGCGACACACCCTTGCACCTTGCAGCTTGGAATGGTTACCACAACATATGCAAGCTCCTGGTCGAAAACAGAGCTGACACGTCTATCCGGGATAACCAAGGCAAAACCGCGAGAGACGTATGCCTCGCAGAAAAATACCGTCGGTGCTACATTTTGCTTGGTGGCGATGCTTCGGAACTCGACTCCGAGTCCGAGTCAGATGAAAGTGAGGTCTCGGGTTCGCACTCGAGCTGGGACTCGGATGAATCTTAAGCACCTCTATCTAAATTATTCGTAAACCCAGCTCACGTTGAGGTGAAACCTTAAGTCACCGGGATCCCGCCCAATTTATTTTTATTTTTTAACAAACTTGCTTTTCAAAAACTTTACCAAACATCAAGACACCTTGTTGTCGCCCTCCTTCCTGGGTTCACGCAGCTTCGGCGGCACGCGCAACCAGCAGCCTCGGTGGGGGGCGACACCAGCACGCCGTGCCGACGTGCACCTCGAATGCGCCGCACGCGCCCTCAACCAGACCGCACTCAGACGTGCGACGACGCACCTCCATCGCGATGTGCCCCAGCTGATGCGCGCTCCCATACGCCGCAACCATGTACTGACCGCTCACGCGACGTGTGTACGCAAACACGCCGTCGCTGTCGAGCGCAGGAGGCACGTGCATATACTGCAGGTGAGGAAGGAAAAACGCGGGAAAAAATGGACGCCCAGTAGAGCTGCCGAACGCCGGCATTGCATTCCCCGCGGGGAACGTCGCAGGTTCACGACTCCAGTAGCTAGCTGCTAGATAAGACCCATGCACGACGTCGTCGCGAGTTGGTACGTCGGACGCTGACCCGTCAGGCCTCAGGGCACGTCGCACGTCGCTAGCTTCGATGCTGTCGATGTTCACGCCGGCACGACCATAAAGCCGGTATGCGCCTTTCCCAAACCAGTGGGACGAATCTGCATCAGGGTGAGATATGCGCGAATCGTACGCGATACGAAACCAGCGCACGTTCTCAGGCGACAGCATGGACATCAGCACGTCGAAGGACTTCCCCCCGCTCGACTCACGCAGCAATCGCATGCCGTCCTCAGACAAACGCAGCCACAGCGTACAGCCGTTGTCACCACCGTGCTCGGCTTGTGCCTTGACGAGCTCCGCGCGCTCGCGCAACCACACAGGCCACGCCTTGTCGAACGATATGAACTCTGGTGTGCAGCCTGGACGTGACTTTGGCAAGTTCTCACAAAACCGAGCACTGTCCCACCACACGGAGTTTGATGCCACGGTGGCGACCTCGTTGGAGCTTGCAGACAGCGACGCGTACGCACGAGACCAGGCGTCCCACAGCAGGAACACCGACCACGCGTCGCCCACCAAGTGAGACACCTGCACACTCACCACGTAGCAACGACGTGCCTTCGTCACGCGCACGCGCGTCACAGGCTCACACACGTGCGCCTCGATGCCAATGCGCCCCTCGTCCGACAGCTCGCTCACGGCGTGCGCGCGCTCCCGCGCGTTCTCCAGCACCCAACGGCACACGCGTGAAGAGCACCCGTCGTCGTCGACGTCGCCTTGGTCGAGAATCTGAGCGAGCTCGCGGTCCGCGAGGTCGTCTGAGCTTTGCACTGTGAACGGCACACCCGCGCCGTCGTGGTCGACTTCGACTTGCATCGTATTTTGGTGCGTGCGCACGATAACGCCAGCCGCGATGGGCACGTCCGCGAGCGCTTCTTCTAGCGCGTGCTTGAGCATCGCTTCGTCCGCTTCGCCTTGGTAGACCGCCGCGACGTACGTTTCGAACGGAAACGTGAGGTCATCTTGCGGTTCAGGTTCGTACTTTTTCGCGTCGCGTGTCGCGCGCTTGACAATCGTCGTCGTGCGACCCATCTCGAGAGAATCCGTGTCAGTGCGTGCGTTATGGACAAACGAGTTGTGAACGAAAGTGCGCGTAATGACAATGACGGAATGAGACGTAGTGAGCGTGAGAAACAGGATCTAATAGCTCCATATTCAAACTTCAAACTTCAAACTTCAAGCCCAGAAGAAGAAGAAGAAGAAGAAGAAGGCAAGACTGAGACTCTCATCAGAAGGAGAGAGCGCGAAAACCAAAACGACGCAACAGAGCTTAACACCTTCGAAGCACTGTGCAGTAGCACGAAGGAGCAGGAGGTACACGAAGTCAGGTTAACCTTCACACAGTGGTACTAAGGAGCACAGACGTGTGCGAGGCCACGCACCGCGAGGACGGTGTCGTGCGGGGTGGGGTGGGACATAGGCGCCATGGCTGATATTTAAATTGAGGTAGGGAGGAGACGAACCGGCGGCCGGGGTTGGGGAGAGGAGAGAGCGGGCCTTTTTGTTTGTACCAGCCTGCACAACGTCTCTGCAAGGAGGACATCGGACGGCTCAGCGCTGATTCATGAGCAGAGTCCACGATCTCCCTTGCAAGGTGTGGCAAGTTCGCTCGTTGACCACCTTAATCAACCTACAAAAACACCGGCCCATGAGCTCCCTTGCAAGGCGTTGTTGCAAGGTGCGAGCGAGCTTTTCGGCCGGCCTATCCTACTACATAGGTGGGCGCGTGGCCAAAAAGCGCCTCCGGGAACCTTCGCCTCCTCTGCTCGGCTCGCACTTTGTCACCCGTCGTCGTCTCCGACATGGATCCCAACATGGATGCCTCGGCGCTGCGAGACAAAGCAATCGCCGTCTGGCGCGACTGGCTTGTCGTCGTGCACAAACCACGACGACTCGCAATCATCGAGCAGCTTCGCATAACCACGTCGCGAGCCAACGTGAACCTTGCAGCGGGTGAAGAGCACTCGCTGGCACTTCGACCCGACGGAAGCGTCGCGTGCTGGGGAAACGACTACTATGGCCAAGCGCCTCCCGACGGCGTTCCGGGCGAATTCGTCGCGGTCGCTGCTGGTGATCGCCACTCGCTGGCACTTCGACCCGACGGGAGCGTCGCGTGCTGGGGAGACAACGACGACGGCCAGGCGCCTCCCGACGGCGTACCAGGCGACTTCGTCGCGATCGCAGCGGGTGAGGATCACTCGCTCGCGCTCCGACGCGACGGCAATATTGCGTGCTGGGGAGACAACGACGACGGCCAGGCGCCTCCCGCTGGCGTTCCGGGCAACTTCATTGCAATCGCCGCGGGTGGTGATCACTCTTTGGCGCTTCTACGCGACGGCAGGATCGCGTGCTGGGGAGACAACGACGATGGCCAGGCGCCTCCCGCTGGCGTTCCGGGCAACTTCGTCGCGATCGCAGCGGGTTTTCATCACTCGCTCGCACTTCGACGCAACGGCATTATCGCGTGCTGGGGACGCAACGCCCACGGCCAGGCGCCTCCCGACGGCATGCCTGGCGACTTCGTCGCGATCGCAGCGGGTGAGGATCACTCGCTCGCGCTCCGACGCGACGGCAATATTGCGTGCTGGGGAGACAACGACGACGGCCAGGCGCCTCCCGCTGGCGTTCCGGGCAACTTCATTGCAATCGCCGCGGGTGGTGATCACTCTTTGGCGCTTCTACGCGACGGCAGGATCGCGTGCTGGGGAGACAACGACGATGGCCGTCCTCTCAGCGCCAACTTTCCTTTCATGACTGATTTTCATATATTGTAATTTGCTTCCTATATTTTATAAAAAATTAAAAGTATTTCGACGGCACGCGCGTCGCGTGCGCACATACCGCATGGGAATGATTCTCAAAAAAAGGATGGACACGACGGGAATTATAAACCCAGAAAAGTACATGCGCCAGGCACAAAAATGCGCTGCTGCTGAATGGCGCTGCTCATGGGCTAAATGACGAATTGTGTGAATGGACAACCAGTTGGACAGAGTAAAGTACACTCCATTACTGAATGAGCAAAATCTTAACTGATGGAGCCTTGAAGCTCGCTCATCGCGCGGTCGACGCGATCAATGCTCTCCTGAAGCTGCTCAAGCACCGCGTTCGAAGCCGACTTCTCGCGCTCTGCAGGAGACGCGGGTGGGGGTGACGACGCAACCGCGGCCGCCATCTCGACACGCAAACGGCGATTCTCCTCGCGCAGAGAAATCACCTCCTCGTGAAGGGAATGCTTGAGCTCATGCTGAGACACGCGCAGGTCGTTGATTTCCGACCGCGCGATGTTCAGAAGCTCCTTCGCCGTCTTGAGTTCCACCGCGACGTTGTCCTTCTCCTCGCGAAGCTCGCCCAGCTCGATGCTGCGCTCCTCGAGAGCAATCTCGTAATCCACAGCCTGGGACCGCGAAATGTTGCCGTTGGAGGCTTTGGCGCCTTCTTGAGCAGCGCGAGCAGCCAACTGCACCTTCCGCAGCGACGTTTTTTCTTTCGCTCGTGCCTTGCCTTCTTCGCTGTTGCCGAAGGAAACCTTGCCACCTGAAGCATGCGTATTTTCGCTCTTGCTCTTAAGGGCGCTCGGCACTCGCGTAAGTCCGTTGGCTTCCGCGCGCGTCTCCTCCGCTGACGCGGCTTCCGGCGCAGCCGCTGCTGCTGGCGCGATCCTGCCGTCGTCCTCTTTGATCACAACTTCGTCAGGACTTGGGTCAACCTCCACCTCGAGTGCCACGGGCAACTTGCGCAGCTCTTTCCTAAGTTTGTCGAGCTGCTCTCGTCCGTCGAGGCGAACAGGTGCGCCGTCCGCTGGCATGAAGTGCGTGTTGAACCACGCGTGGAACAGCCGGTTCTTCTTGTTCACGTTTGAGTAGTACACGTCGAAGCGCACGTCGCCCTGCACCGCGAGCGCGCTGCCCACGCCCATCTGCGCCTTAACTTCGCACGTCCAGCCGTTATCCTCAACCTTGACGATGTGCGGCACGGCTTCATGAGCGCCGCTCTTCAAGCTGAAGCGCGCCACTTCCGTCGTCTGCAAGGTTGTTGGATCGCGCATGCTGACGACGACTATGAGAGACCTGAGCAGTTGTTCTTTCAAGCCCAGTACTCGTATCCTGCTGACTCGTTTTCTCGGCTGGAGCGGCACACCGCCGTCTTTGAGCATTTGCGCAAAGTACCCGACGTACCTTCTCTGGCTCGGTATGGTGACCCCCTTACCGTCGTGCGTGCGTCTTTTCCCGTAGAAGTCCATCGCTTCCTTGGCATCGTGCACAACCCCCTCGTGAATGAGCCTTGCGCATATCATGACGCCCGTCCGTCCTTTCCCAGCCTTGCAGTGCACGGCCGCGACCCCGCCCGTTTCCTTGAGCGCTGCGACGTCTTTGCAGAAGTCGTGCATTTGCTGCAGCGTGGGTACGTTGTGGTCGTCGAATGGGTACACCGCCGTTCGGTTGAGGAATACGGCCTTGTCGTACTTCCTGTTCGGTTCCGAGCACAGGTTGTACACCTTGTACTTGTCGGCGTGTTTGTGTTCTAGGAACTTGACGACATCCTTGCGCGGGTTTCTGTAGATGGCCTCCGTTCCCGTGGCTGGGTACCCCATGGCGATGAGGTCGTCGGTGACGTACGCGAGGTCGAGGTCAATGCCTAGTTTGGCCATCTTGAACCTGCGTTTCTTGGAGGAGACTAAACGGCGCACTAATAATAAAGGGACCAAGCAAGGCATGGTGTGGCCGGCGCAGTGCAAGTGCAAGTGCGGTTGAAAATGAATGGCGTGTTGCTGTAATGTTAATGTTGCCCCGAGCCTCGGACTGTCGGAGGGACGTTAGAAAGGAAACCTCGAAAAAAGAGACTTGTAAAAAGTACCCGGTAGTGTGCGGCTGAATACAGATGAGAAACGGGGTGGGAACTGGAAAAAGACGTTCCCAACACGGACAATTCATCCCCTTGGCCAGCCCTAAAGGTGCTTCTAAGAACTAGTCTTGGCAAGCGGCGAGGGAACCCAATACTTTAAGACGCATCAGACTGTCAGAGGGGAGGAGATTCCCTCCTTCGAAACGTTAGGGTTTCTTGGTAACCCTGGTGCCTGCCGGCACCTATCCTGCTAGGGCTTCGCCCTACCATTGCTTTGTCGTTCTGCTGAACGACATCGCCGCCGCGTCGTCTTGCACGTACGCGTTCTCTGTGCTCCTGCTCACTCCTGCTCTCAGCTCCTGCCTCTACGCTTTCAGCTTCGCGTGTCGCTCCGACATCGCATGGTCCGCGGCAATCGCAGTGGGCCTCCGTCCGCGCCGGTTCCCGGCGCGCCCAATTCTCAATCCGGCCTTAACAACCCTGGTGCTGCCGCTGCTGCTGCTGCAGCTCCTCCCGACCTTGGTGCCGTGCATCAACAGCTTGCTGCTCTTCAAGCACAGCTCAACCTGCTCACGCAGGCCCCGGCACCTCAGCAGCCGCCGCCTCATCTCGCCTTTGACGAGGCCAGTAATCTCCTCTTCCTTAGCGAAGCAGCCCTCCGGCAACACTTCAACGTTGCCCCGGCTGACCCTCTTCCGCCTCATATTCAGCTCACTTCATTTCCATCTCGTGACGCTGCACTCGCTGCTCATCCCGACCTTGTCGACCGCACTGCTCCACCTCCCCCTCCTAATCCGCCGCTCCCTCAGCCGTACCTTCCGCCGCCACCCGATCCTAATCAGCAAGCGCCACCGTTTCCCGCTGTCCAAGGCGGCGCCACTTCCTGCAGTCCTTCAAATCGGCTCCCTCCGCTTCACTGCGCACGGACACTTCGGCGCCGCTCTCCGCTCGTCTCACATCGGCGTCAAAGAAGCGTACGCCGTCGAACTCGCCCTTCAGGCTTTCCACCACCACCTCGCCGACCATCGCCATCCTCAGGTGGCGCTCTACGTCGACAACCAATCCGTCATGTACGGCCTGCGCAAGTTCTCCAGCCGATCCCCGCACCTGCTCGCCGCATTCCGCGCGATCTTTCACACCTGCGCCGCACAGCACGTCCGCCTCACCGTGCGCTACGTCAGATCCGACGATCTGCTGCGCCTCTTCTTTACGCGATCCGCTGCTGCCTGGGCCGATCGCGGCTACTCGCCGCCTGCTCAGCTCTTCCGCCTTCCCAACGATACCCTCGTGCCCGTCGTCGAACACGGCGTCCGCGAATCCGTTCTACCCGCACGCCTCATGGACGCTGCTCTCACCAACGTGCTGCCCCGCCTGCCGCACCGCCCTTCTCCGTTCGGCCGCTGGACCAAGAAATCCATCCGCCAGGGTGCCGCCAGCTCTGCACTCGCGATTGGCGTGTCCCTTCCACGCATCATGCGCTGGGGCATCTGGCTCAGCCTGGAAGCCATTCAGGTCTATCTCGATCCTCTGATGCCCGCCGATCCTCACGCTCATCTCTTTTTTGGCCACCTTCTGCGGGCTCCTGACTCAGCCCCGCTCTACGTGGCTCTCTCCAACCAGACCGCCAACAGTGCCGGTCAGGAGGCACGTTAGGGTTTCTTGGTAACCCTGGTGCCTGCCGGCACCTATCCTGCTAGGGCTTCGCCCTACCATTGCTTTGTCGTTCTGCTCCCGCCCTCTTTCGCTCCCACCCAATTTTGCCTCCTGACCGACTTTTGTTTGCTTTGTCGTTCTGGACCTTAACAGTTTTTTCCTTTTCTCGCTACAAGAATTCGACTTTTTGCAACTTTTTCATTCTTGTAACTCAAAGCACAGTTTAAGCCAACAGTGCCGGTCAGGAGGCACCTCGAATCACGAAGCACAAGACCTATACACTAGACTGTTTAATGAGCACATATTGGTGACGTCACGGTATCTTACTGTGGTACTACTGTAACCTTAGCTAGTTCTAAGGGTTACAGTAGGCAGGCTCGTCCGGAACGAGGAACCTAATGTCTCCGATTCCACCTCCCGGGAGCTTTCTTGAGAGAGATACCTTAGATCATCGGCTTTTGATTGAGTCCCCCTCGCTCGCTCGCTCGCTCGAATGGCCGTGCCTCTGCGCCAGCGCGCCTTCCTATTAGGAACGCTCATCGTAGGAGTCGTCACGTGGAACCAGTACCTCGTCAGTGACAGGGAAGACTCCATAATCATACCAGATTCGCACACGCTTCGGCGAAGCGATGACGACTCCATGTCGGCGGCGACTCTTGAAGACTCTGCAAGAAGTAGCACAGGTTCACGCGGCAGCTCTGGCGCCGATACTGCTGATTTCAAAGCGTCTACTGTGCAAACGACAATCATGCACGAGATTGAGGCACAGCTCGCCGCCTTTGACGCCGACGACGCGAGAACGGAACAAACGAACGGGAACGCGGAAGGGCACGACCAAACAAACGCAGACGCCGCTGAAACGGACGCGGAGAACGAGGGGGACGCGCCGCCGGCCGGGGAGCTCGTCGCGCACGCCGACGGAAAATACGTGAAAGAAGAAAACGACGTCGCGGTCGTCGACTTTGGCGCACCACCTGCCGCCGCGCATGCACAGCCGCCGGTGGCAACCAGGCGCGCGAGGCCTGCGCGAACGAGGCAGGCAAACCCAGCAGGGGCGCTCGTCGCAAGGGACGCGGCGAGGGTCGCGGCGGCGCGAGCGAGAGTTACCGCGGCCAGCGCGCGGGCCGACATGTCCGCCCAAATGGCTGAAATGGCCACAAACGCAATCGCACACAGGCACGCCGTCAGTGCAAGGCGAGCAAGGGCGGGTGGCCTAGCGCCGTCCTCCACCGCCGTCGCGACGGGGACTTCGCAGTCAGCTCTAAAGGACGACGCCGCACACGTCGAGAGCGGTACGACGTGCTCTGTGCTGTATCAGCACGGTGCGAGCCGCACGTGCTCGAGTCACGTAAATCGCGCAATCGCACACATGATGCCGCACTTCCGCAGTGCATACGATGGCCGGTCCATCAGCCTCACGCAATTAAGCGTGCGCACTGGCGGCGCGAATGGCCAGCCCGCACAGCAGCTGTACACCAGCTTGCCGCCGAAGGTACACCGCCAAATCCCTCTCGGACCAGTGTCAAGCCGTCTCATGGCTGCATTGCCTCGCGACGACCCGGCGTTCCCTCCCGAGCACGTGTTCGAGAGCTGCGCGATCGTAGGCAGCTCTGGCATTCTGCTGAAGTTTAACCTCGGTGAGGACATTGACAAGCACGAGCTCGTCATGCGATTCAACAGCGCGCCAACGAGAAGATTTGAAAAGCACGTCGGCCGTAAGACGACGCACCGCCTAACGAACACGCGAAACTTTGCGTATCGCGAATACCCCGAGGAGAACGTTCTGGTGCACCTACGCAATCGGGGGAGCCTTGACACTCTCGTGAACCGCCGGCTGCGCCGGGCTGGTCAGGGCGGGGAGCGGCTTTACGGCTTGAATCCCAATTGGCACATGTACATGGATCAGACATTTCGCTTCCTGAGCACGTCCGGCTTTAATGGCATTATGCTTGGCCTTCATGTGTGTCAAAGCGTGACCCTGTACGGCTTCCATGTGCATCCGAGGCACGGTGCCCTGTATCACTACTACAACCCGAAGGATGTCGCGGCGAACGAGGCGCGCGATGGCGACGAATGGTTCATCGTAAAGGCGATGACCGATTCGGGGGCGGTGAGATTCGCGGAGCCATGTATTGTAGAGTGTCACAATGGCGACCAGGCTTGCCGCGCATGCCTTAAGGAGGCTGGCGCATCTATGTAACAAAGGAAAATTGTTCTTGACCAGAATTGCATCGACGGGATCCCACGAACCCCGTGTAAAAACGCGCTGCGAAAATGCGCCCATGCTTGAATGGGCTGTATGATGAATGTGAATGGCGTGAATGGACGACAACCGTTGGACGAAGTAAACTCTATTACATTGCTGAATGAGCGATCTTAGAAAAAAAGAAATCTTAGGAAAAAACGAAAATTGGCGGATAATTGGCGACTCGACGTTGCTCATAGGCGTATTTCCACAAACACGGGAGCATGGTCGCCACGCTTGTCAGCATCGTCGAGGATCGCGGCATCATGCACACGGGGCGTCGTCTTGGACGATGGTGCCATATCCTGGCTCACAACTGCGTAGTCGAGACGTAGCCCGCGATTTTTCGGCTTGTTTCCCGCGCGCACGCTCCAGTACGTGTACACGTGCTTGGCATGGGGATGCAGCGCTCGGAAGGAGTCAACGTACCCATGTTCCAGCATATCACCGAAAGCTGCCCTTTCCTGCGGCGTCGTGCCAGCGCTCTTTGCGATGTGCTTGGCGGTCACATTCCAGATATCTTCGTCGAGGTGCGCGACATTCAGGTCGCCGACATATGTCACTGGAATTGCTTTCGATTTGAAGGTATCGAGGTACGCCGTCATGTCCTTCTCCCACACGTTGATGCGGTAGTCGAGGCGTTTCAGGTCCTGTCCTGAGTTGGGCACGTACGCAAACACGAGCGCGAGCGACGGATCTGAAAATACGAGCGTCAGCACGCGTCCCTCGGTGTTGTACTCGCTCTTCTTCCCGCCGATTCCCTCCGTGATGCTGGCGAGTTTTGCGGTGGGTGGCAGCAGGGATTTGCTGGAGCCTGTGGCAGCGCCAAATGAGAGTGTCGTCTGCTTCGAGGAGCCTGCAGCCTTCTTTGCGCCGCCGCTTGCGCCAGCCCTCTCCGCGGCGGTGAGGGCGCTCGTCGCACCCTTCTCTCCCGCGATGTCATTGCTGACGAGGCACACGACTCCGCTATACCCCGCCTTAGATGTGGACACCGCCCAGTGGCAGGAGTACCCTGGAACGACAGCCTTGAGCTGCTCTTCCACCTCCACGAGGTGCTGTTCCTGCAGCTTGTGCTCCTGCAGGCACAGCACGTGCGGTTTTTCATCCTTGACAAGTTTCTGCAGGATTGCCACCCTGTCATTTTTGAGCGCGGCGCGCAGCCCACCCACGTTCCACGACAGAACGCGCAGGCTCCTGTCGTTTTTGGCGAGGGGTTTCTGTCTCGGCGTTTCCGTGCGTGGCAGCACCCCATCCGCCGCGGCGGCGTCGTTTGCGTCGTTGCCGTCCGCGTCCTTCTCCGCCGCCTTGTTATTTTTCGTCGCCCCCTTTGTCTTTTTGGACGGCGGCGGCGGTGGCGCTGCATGCGTCGGCGCAGCTTCGTTTGCGTTACTCATGTGTTTTCTTTTTTTCGTCGTCGTTTCTTGCGTCGCCGGCATCGCGTTCGCACCAAGGACGTTTGGCACATGAGCGGGCGGCGGCGGCGGCGGTTTGCGCGGCCTCCCTCCCTTGTTCAGAACGATGGCTGGCGGCGGCGGCGGCGGCTGGCGTGGAGGCCGCCCCGGTTTCCTTTGAAGTGGAGAGGGAGGCGGCGGCGGAGGCCCAATTAAAGCTGCTGACGGAGAAGGCGAGCTGCCGCCATTGCCGCCATTGCTCTTCTTAGACCCCATATGGATTCGATTCGATTCACACACGGGACGGAGATGAATCCTAATCCGAATCCAAGTGCCAAGGGAAAAGGAAGGGCTTGTTCCTTTCCTTGTTCACGTGTGACATCACTGTGACGGACCCTGATTCGCCAAAATGGAGGAGGAGAAAAGGGAGGAGGGGGAATGGAAGAGAGAACAGGGCGCGCCCTACCTTTAACCGAACCGAACCTAAAACCAAACCCCTAGACTATCGTAACCCTAATGGCTTGCTTTGCTGGACCTAACCCCGAACTGGACCAAACATACAGTAGGATCCATCAGGATGAACTCCTTCATTCCTGAGTTATCTATCCTCGCTCCTAGTTGGTACGAGGAGTTTGCTCCCTCCTGATTCCACCTGATGATGATGACAAGCAATTAATCCTTGGATTGATATATTTCTCTCAAACTTAGTTCTAAAAAGTCTACTTTTTACGGTTCGTTCTCTATTGCAGGAAACAACCAACCATGGCACGAATATCGATATCTCCCCTTTTCCACCCAATAACTTTGCAATAACTTTGGAATAACTTTTGGACCTAACCCTCGACCTATTAGGCATCTCTTTTGGAATAAGTTTTCCTTTTCTTTTCCTTTTCTTTTCCCCGAGATATCGATATTCGTGCCATGGTTGGTTGTTTCCTGCAATACGATAGTCTACATCCTTACATAAGGGCCAGTTCTTAACTAATAATAACTACCAGTGCCAGTGCCTGATTCCTTCCAGTGCCTGATCAATCAGTTCCTGATGAAGATGAACCAGTTCCTGAGGAACTTCTGCAGCATCATAGTACTATCCCCTACAAGTTACAACTGTCTTGTCTCTCGCCCGCTCCCACTCTCCCAGGTGCCAGTCCCAGGTGCTTTCTTCCTTTTCTTTCCCGGCCTCGCACCTCGCACCACCTGGTGGCAACTCTTGCAAGCGTCTTCCCCTGGCAAGCTGGCCTTACATATTGTTTTTAGTAGTACCACTCTTGTCATGGCGTCTCTTCCTCCTCCTGGCCCGGCCCCTGGGAGTAGTAGGAAAAGAAGTTCTAACCAAATAGTGGCGGTGGCGGATCTTGTTGGTGGTGATCTCGGTGACAGTGATAGTGGTGGGTTAGGGTTGGGCAATCTTCCTCCTCCTGATGTGGCAGTGCCAGTCGCCGTCGCCTTTGCTGTCTCGGAAAGCAAGGTTACCAGTAGTGGTGGTGGTGGTGGTGGTGGTGGGAAGGATGATGGTGACGAAGAGATACAAGAAGATGGTCATGATAAGCAGGACGACTCCGACGAATTGGACCTGCCGTCGGCAGCATTCACTGCGCTCTTCAAACACGCGGACTCGATCGATGCCATGCTCATGCTCGTCGGAACGGCGGGCGCTGTCGTGGGAGGAAGCACGCTGCCCGTCTTCTCCGTGCTGTTCGGGGACCTCGTGCAGTCACTAGGCGAAGGGAAGGCGAACATTAACACAATCGTCATCAGCTTCGCCGTCCTAGCAGCCATCGCGCTCGTCAGCTCGTACTTGGAAGTCGCGCTATTCCGACTCGCAAGCCAGCGCATGGCCGGACGCGTGCAACGGGCATACCTCAAGGCGCTGCTCGACCAGGACCCTGGATACTTCGACACGTCAGACAAACTGTCGGGAAAACTACTCAGCTCCATATCCAACGACGCCGCCGAGTACAAAGACTCCGTCAGCGAAAAGGCGTCGAACGTCGTGCACCACACAAGCACGCTCCTCGTGGGCATGGGCATTGGGTTCTGGTACAACTGGGTGCTCAGCCTCGTGCTCCTGGCGTGCATCCCGCTGCTCGCCGCGGCAGGGGCTGTCATGAGCAATAGCCTAGAGAACGCGTCCAAGGCGAACGCGGAGGCGTTTGGAAACGCCGGCGCCATCGTCACCGAAACGGTCGGTGCAGCGCGCATCGTGTACAGCCTCGGCATCGAGGACAAGTTCGTCAAGCAGTTTGGAGACACGCTCAAGACAACCATCGCCATGGGACGGCGAGCTGCCGCCGGCTTTGGATTTGGGCAGGGTGTCATCGACTTCGTGTTCTTTGGAATTTACGCGCTTGCGCTGTGGTATGGCGCGAAGCAGATCACCGACGGCGACGCGACTGGCGGTGACGTCATGACGACCCTCTTTGCCGTAGTCATCGGCGGATTTGGAATTGGAAATACCGCGCCTGGTTTTGCGGCGTTTGCCAAGGGGCGGGCCGCACTCGCTCGCATCAACGCCGTTCTCGAGCGCCAGCCGGCGATTGCCGATCCCGCCGACGGTGGCAAGGAACCCAGCAATGCCACGGGAACGCTCGTCATGACCGACGTCGCGTTCGCGTATCCCAGCCGACCTGGCGTTCCGATATTGCAAGGCCTCAACTTGTCCGTGGCGAGCGGCGAGTCCGTCGCCCTCGTCGGGAAGTCTGGCAGCGGCAAGTCCACCGTGATCCAGCTCGTCGAGCGCTTCTACGACCCGCTCGGCGGGAAAATCACGTTCGACGGCCACGAGCTGAAGAGCCTCAAGCTCGCATGGCTGCGCTCGCATCTTGGCCTCGTGTCCCAGGAGCCGACGCTGTTCGCGACATCGATTCGCGAAAACATCCTGTACGGCCGTCCTGGCGCGACCCAGGCGGACGTCGAGGCGGCGAGCTTGATGGCACACGTGACGGAGTTCGTGTCCACGCTGCCCGATAAGTTTGAAACGCAGGCGGGCGAGCGCGGCGTGCAGCTTTCTGGCGGTCAAAAGCAGCGCATCGCGATCGCGCGCGCGGTGCTTCGCAACCCGACGCTCTTGCTTCTCGACGAGGCGACGAGCGCGCTGGACACGGAGTCGGAGAGGCTTGTGCAGGATGCGCTGGACAAGCTCATGGAGCGCCGTTCGTCGATCGCGATTGCGCATCGCCTGAGCACGATCCAGAACTCGGACAAGATCGTGGTGATGCAGAAGGGGCGCAAGGTTGAGGAGGGCACGCACGAGCAACTGAGCAACACCAAGGATGGGGTGTACAGCATGCTGCTCCGTCAGCAGCAGGGACGTGGAAGCACGGATGACCTAACGAAGGTTGAGTCGCAGGCGTCGTTCGACGATGAGGAGGATGGCGAGGATGGCGGCAAGGTGGTATCAAAGTCGCCCACGAAGGTGATGTCGAAAAAGCTGAGCAAGTCATCCTCGAACAAGGATGGCGAGGAGGAGAAGAAGGAGGGGGAGGAGGAGAGTGAGGAGGAGAAGGCTGTGAATGTTGGCTTTGCTGACCTGTGGCCGTATCAAAAACCGGAGGCTGGCTGGATTGTCGTTGGTATCATCGGATCCATGCTAGCTGGAGTCGTTCTGCCGCTGTTCGCCGTTGCATTTGCCGGCTTTTTCGATGTTTTCTTTATGCCCGAAGGTCGTGCACGTGACAATAAGGTGATGGAGTACAGCTTGATGATGCTTGGCCTTGGTATTGCGAGCTTCGTAGGAAAGTTTTTCGCAGGCCTCGGGCTTGGCATCGCCGGCAACAGGCTTGCACTGCGTCTTCGCGAGGCGCTCTTCGGCGCGTACATGAACCAGGAGATTGGATTCTACGACGAGGCGAGGAACACGAGTGGTGCCATCGTGAGCCGTGTCGAGAAAGACACGATGAACATCCGCGGCGCGCTAGGAGACCGCTTTGGCGTGGCGCTGCGTTGCGTCGTTTGCGTGGCTGCGGGGTACACCATCGGTTTCTTCCGTGACTGGAAGCTGACGCTTGTCATCACCGCCATCTTCCCCCTGATTGTTGGCTCCGCGGCAATCGATGCGATGTTTCGCATGGGATTTGATGCAGGCCAGGGCAAGAAGGAGATAGATCCTGCGACGCAGCTTGCGGCGGATGCCGTCGCGAACGTGCGCGTAGTCCAGGCGTACGACATGTCCATGTCAATCATAGATGCATTCACCGCACGTCGTGGTGGCACGAGCAAGGAGGAGGTGAGGCTTGCGCACGTTGTCGGCATGGCATTCGGATTTAGCCAAGGAATTATATACGCGCAGTACTCGCTGTGCTTCTGGTACGGCAATGAGCTCGTGAAGAAAGGAGAGATGAAATTTAACGAGGTGTTCGAGGTTTTCTTCGCAATCCTCTGCGTCGGCTTCGGCCTTGCGGAGGCGGGAACCATGGCCCCTGCCGTTGCCGAGGCGCCTGCTGCCATTAAACGCGTGTTTGCAGTGCTGCATCGCCAGCCGGCGATTGCCGATCCCGCCGACGGTGGCAAGGAACCCAGCAATGCCACGGGAACGCTCGTCATGACCGACGTCGCGTTCGCGTATCCCAGCCGACCTGGCGTTCCGATATTGCAAGGCCTCAACTTGTCCGTGGCGAGCGGCGAGTCCGTCGCCCTCGTCGGGAAGTCTGGCAGCGGCAAGTCCACCGTGATCCAGCTCGTCGAGCGCTTCTACGACCCGCTCGGCGGGAAAATCACGTTCGACGGCCACGAGCTGAAGAGCCTCAAGCTCGCATGGCTGCGCTCGCATCTTGGCCTCGTGTCCCAGGAGCCGACGCTGTTCGCGACATCGATTCGCGAAAACATCCTGTACGGCCGTCCTGGCGCGACCCAGGCGGACGTCGAGGCGGCGAGCTTGATGGCACACGTGACGGAGTTCGTGTCCACGCTGCCCGATAAGTTTGAAACGCAGGCGGGCGAGCGCGGCGTGCAGCTTTCTGGCGGTCAAAAGCAGCGCATCGCGATCGCGCGCGCGGTGCTTCGCAACCCGACGCTCTTGCTTCTCGACGAGGCGACGAGCGCGCTGGACACGGAGTCGGAGAGGCTTGTGCAGGATGCGCTGGACAAGCTCATGGAGCGCCGTTCGTCGATCGCGATTGCGCATCGCCTGAGCACGATCCAGAACTCGGACAAGATCGTGGTGATGCAGAAGGGGCGCAAGGTTGAGGAGGGCACGCACAGTGCCTTGTTGAGCATGAATGGCATTTACACGAAGATGCACACGCTCAACACGGGCGGTGCTCTCTAATAACAAAGTAGGCGGTAAAAAAGAAATGTCCATAAGAGCCATAGATTATAGGTAGCACTCTCCATAGTTGGTAATCCATATGGTCTCTCCCTAGGTAGCAACGCACAGTTTTCGATGTTTCCCCCTCCCCCAACCCCCAATTCGCGCCGCCGCCACCGCCCCCTTTTTCGCGTGCCCATTTATTTGGCCAAAGCTCGTCGACTGCTGCGACGCTGCCCGCGATGGGACGCGCGTCGAAGGATAAGCGCGACGTGTACTACCGCCGCGCGAAAGAGGAAGGGTGGCGCGCGCGCTCCGCATACAAACTCCTGCAACTCGACGACGAGTTCGGCATCTTGCACAATGTCGAGCGCGTTGTCGACCTCTGCGCAGCACCCGGATCGTGGTCGCAAGTTCTATCACGACGCCTCCTCGGGCCTGCGCCTTCCGCATCTGGTGCTCAGGGTGGGGTGGCAGGCTCTGCCGCAGGCGCAGCCTCCGAACGACCGCGCATCGTCGCGGTGGACCTGCAACCCATGGCTCCCATTGCCGGGGTTAAGTGCGTGCAGGGAGACATCACGGACCCAACGACGCTTGACGCAGTCAAGGACATTTTAGGCGCACAGGCGGACGCCGTCGTGTGCGACGGCGCTCCAGACGTCACCGGACTACACGACTTTGACGAGTACGTGCAAGCACAGCTCGTCGTCGCGGCGCTCGGCGTGTGCGCGCGTGTGCTTCGCCCCGGCGGTTGCTTCGTCGCGAAAGTGTTCCGCGGACCGGAGAGTGGCCTTCTGTGGGAGCAAATGCGCGTGCTCTTCCACGACGTGCACCTCGCAAAACCTCGGGCTTCGCGTGGATCATCCGTCGAGGCATTCGTTGTCGCGCGCGACTTTAGGCCGCCACCTTCGAGCAGTTCTGGCGACAGCAGGGTGAACGACCCGTTGATGGACGCTCTCGACATCGAGCAGCCGCGCGCGGCACCTTTCGTCGCGTGCGGCGACTTGAGCGGCTGGGACGCTGACCGTTCATATGACCTCGAGGTTCCCGAGCAAGCTCCCACGTCGATGGACGAAGATGGCGATCCTAGTCAAACGCCTGACGAGATGCGTCGTCCCAAGCCGGTCGTGCTTGCGCCTGTGCAGGAGCCCACGGCGCCGGCTTATTTGGCCGCTCTCGCAAGACGGCGTGCGAAGCACTAAGATCGCTCATTGAGTAATGAAATGTACTTTACTTCGTCCAACGGTCGTCACACCACTCAGCCCATTCAGCGGCGCCATTCAGCAGCGCATCTTCGTTTGTGTGTGTGTGTGTGTGTGTGTGTGTGTGTGTGTAAAATAAGCCATATTTTCAGAATAATTGATTATTTTTTACTTTCCTGCATTCAAAGGATCTTGCGAAGTCTCTCTCTTCAGTAATTCTCTTTTTTCAGTATTTTTTCTTAGTAGTACAGTGCGATTTGTCGGAGACTCCTTCTCAGGCGTACCTAATTCCTCACGCGCTCGCTCTTCTCTAGCTTCCTGATTGGTCACCGCTTCCAAAGCATGCTCCATCACAACCTCCAACACATCCTTCAGTGACACGCTGGAAGCCTCGAGCATACTTGTGAGCAATGCAGCGAGAAGACTCAAACCCATCGCCGTGAGCAACATCCACGTGATTACGTACCAGGGAAAGTCCTTCGCGGGCATGCCCGGCGTGTCGCCAGACGTCAACGAGAAGTCGCCGTAGCCGATAGTCGTGAAGGAGATCCACGCATAGTAGTAGCAGTCGCTCAACGACCACCCTACAAGATGCTCCATGATCTGGCTGTAGACGACGATGTACAAAGCAGCGAAGAATGAGATGAGAATGACGTTTTCGTACTGCTCGCTGAAGAACGGCAAGTCCATCAACTCGTTCAGGAACCCCGAAGCGCGGTTGAACACGACGGCGTCACGGATCAAAATCATGCCGTGCAAGCCAAGGCCTATGAGCGAAAACAACACGAGGAACAGGCGGCCATCTTCGGTGAACGGCACGATGTCGCCGTACCCGATCGTGGTGATGGTCTGAAAGACGATGTAGAAGCAGTGCCAGTAGTCGAAGCGGTGCACGTACGGCTCGCCTGCATCGAGCTTTTCCACCTGCGCGCGGTACACGGAGTTGCCGGCGCTGAACGCAGCGAGCTCTTGAATAGCGGCGTGACACGGTTCGTGTGTTGCGTTTGTGGCGCTGGGACCATAGCACGCGTTGTACACATTGGTCTCGTGTTCCGCGTAATCTGTTCGATATTTGGCTATTCTGTCCTTCTCCGGGCCTTCCTCGAGATTGCTGAGAACCCTTGCTCCTAGGCTGAGGTAGCCAAATAGTACGCAGTACAAGAAGGCGGACTTGAACACGGCCGTGGGCGTCGGGTCAGCCTCGACTCCGACGCCAGAGAAGAAGCCGCCGAAGAAGTCCATCACCCGGTTGAGCGTGCTGTACTGGGTGCTCTCACTCTCACTCTTGCTTAAGGTGTCGAGCGCGTGCAAGCCTTGCCTTGGGTCGAGGGCGCGGATGAGCGTGTCAATCACGTCGAACTGTTCTCCTTCGTTGCTGATGGTCTTTCCGTGTTGTTCCACGAGCTGTGTCATGAGGTCCTTGGTTTCATTAAACCTTTGATATCTGCTATTTTCCGATACCTCGGCGGCCACCACCTCGTTTAAGTGGTGCATCGTCTGTCCCGGCGACGTCGGCGTCCCTTCGAAGCTTGCCTCGCCACTACTGGGCCCCACTTTCCCTTTGCCCCATCCAGCTGTACGCCACAAGTTCCATTGTTCGGCAATCTGGTGTTTTCTAACGGCGTTCGTCAGTCCCTGTTTTTTGTTGGACGAGTTTGCGCGACTCCAGTTTTGCGTATGCTTCGTCGCACTCGCTACTATGGAGTGTATTGCTGGAAGGCTGCTCTCTCCCCCCGTCACTTCGTCGTACATGGGCGACAGCGAGCTTCCGAGCGGCGACGTGGGCGTCCCGTTTCCGTTTCCGTTTCCGTTTCCGTCGGTTGGCGTGGCGGCCTCTCGTGTCCACGTGATCGTGCGCGCTCCATCCTTGAGTGGCGGCAAGAAGTCGGCTCCCCCTTGCGTATCGGCCGCCACGTTCGCCTCTCCCCCTTCGACATCGACGGCGTTTACGGCGGGAGGGGGCGTAACTTCTGCACCTCCTTCCAATCCCGAGAACGCGCCTTCACGCGCACTACCATTACTAGAAGAGGGCAAAGGAGGAGGCAAGGGCGCCTCAACGTCAACGGACGAAGCACCCTCAGCACCCTTAGCATTAGCACTGGCACTGGCACTGGCGTCCTCCTCCTCCTCCTCCTCTGAGACTTGCCGGACATCGATGTTGTCGGAGGAGGGGGAGGACATGGAACGCCCTGATGAGGACATGAACAACCTCCTGACGATGGACTCGCTCGCTCACGTGAGAAAGGGGAGGGGAAGGGAGGCCCTCGAGAGACAACGAAAGCCTGAGGGGAGGGGATTGAGACAAAGTGAGACAACTCCCCAGCTCCTCACCTCCCCTCACCTCACCTCACCTCAACGCAGCCTCCTTTCAGCTCTTTCCCCCTCCCCTTTCCCCTCCCCTACCCTTTCGGTACCTTTCCTCATAAACCAACTTCGAGATTTCTTTCGAAGCCTTCCCTGAACCTGACTGCCTGATGGTGCGAATGATTGCGCCGAATCCATCCGCTCCTCATAGACTAAAGGTTTAAGGTAGTCGACAGGTGTTCCTCGAAGTATTTGCTCCAGGTAGCCAGGCTGCCAGGCTCTATGAGTACCTATTCTGACCTTAGGTAGATTCAGGCCGGCCTTCATACCTGTAGGGTACCGGGTAAGGTTTCTCGCCGGGTTTTCGTTGCAATCGCATTTGATTGGAATTTTGTCGTTTTTAACGGTGGGATCCTTAACCCCTAAACGTTCGGGGGGAGTGTTAAACCCCCCCTTACACCCTCTCTTCCTAACGTACCGGTACGTTACATACAGTACGGTACAGTACAGGTACTGTACGTACTGTACCGTACGGTACTACCGGTACAGTACAGTACTCATAGTCTAAGGTACAGTACAGTACAGTACAGTACAGTACGGTACACTACAGAAGGTTACTGTAGTTAAAAAGTGATCGCAGCACCATGACTACAGTAGAGCGCACGGTAAAAAGTGGAATCTTTGAAGTCGGAACTCCCCACTGACGTTAATGGCGTGCCTAATAAGTTACTGAAATGCTCGTTCATATTCATCCGATACCTTCTGGAGGTCATCTCTGACCACGTCCACGATCTCGACCGTGCCCATTGTTCCCGTGTGGTCATCACCCGGAATGTACACCTTCACCTCGGAAGCATTCGCAGGGGCGTCCTCTACAACAACACCTTGAAGACGTGCATCACCAAGCTTGTCGTTCCATCGACGCGCGGAAATAGTGACAGAGTCTCCGCGAAAGCTCGGTTCCCTTCCCAAGTTTCTTAGGGAAAATGAAGAAACGGTCGAAGGACTTTTCTCAACCACAACTTCCCTGCTGCCACCGCCTCGCCCGTCGAATGTGAACGACGTAAGCGTCGGTAAAGACGAAGGTGTGTTTCCTTTGCCACTGCTATTGACACCGTGCTTCTTCTTCATCCAAGCCATTGCCGCAAGAATGCCGGCGAGAAGGGCTATCGCTGCCAGGATGCCCAAAACGATTCCTGCAATCTCCGCGCCGCCGAGTGCCGACGTGCCACCACTCTTGTCTTCTTCGCTCTGGCCGGTTTCGGATCCATCCACCGAAACTTCCTTGACACAGGTGTCCCGCTCATACTCTGAAAAATTGGAAACCTGAACCATACTACTACCGGCGACTGTATCCAACAGATTCGACCTAGAGCTAATCCGGCTTTCCATCGACTTGAAAGATCCCGCGGAAATCTCGACGAGAGTTGGCGATTGCGCGCCGCGGCCCATCATGTCGTATCGAATTTCCCTTTCTGCAATTGAGCTGGTGAGGTCATCCACCAACGCCGGAGCGTGGTAATAGGCAACCGGTCCCACGTACAGACGCCAAAGACCATTGGAAGGGCTGCCGCCGCATTTTTCGCACGCGAGCGTAACCCTTGGTCGATCTGCCGTAATGTCTGCATCATTATCCAGCGATCCCGCACGATAAGCCATGGTTCTGTCGACAATCGGCTGTACGGCTGCCTGCAGCTCATGTCCCGCACTTTCATCCAAGGCCCCAGGCTCGTACGCGAGAACAATTGTCGTGGGATTCAATATGCCAGAATCCGAGATTTTGATAGGTGTGATAGAATTGCCCGTCTTGTACAGGATAGCGCGCCCATAGTGGAACACCGAGAGCATTTCCAGCGTGGTATTACGTTCGGATGTTTCGGGATCAGCTTCGTCCAAAGCATCGAATAGATCAATCGAATCTTCGATTGGGTCCTCGTTGTCCTTGTAGCAGCAGAATGGGATACACTCTCGCACGTACGTGGAATTTGAGCACAAAGTCGCGTCGTACGCCTGTGTGAATCTTTCGTTCGACCCATCGATAAATTGGCGACGCTTTCGCATTCTCCGTTTCCTGGCTCGAATATTCAGCGCCGTTCTGACTGATTCTGGGAGCTGATTCACCAAATATTTGTAAATACTATCACCTAAGTTGACCAGGATTTCGTACGCTATTTCCTTAGGTTTAAGCGAGGGCACGTTGAAGTCCAAATCTTTCATGCCCTGTTCGAAAAGCTCGTATCTGATATTTAGCGCAAGCGCAGGCTTCTTAGAATCTTCTTCTTCGTCCCCGCCAATGTTTGATTGGATCTGAAACTTCTCCACCTTGATGAATTTATCAACATACGAAAGCCCTTCATTGATAGCATTGCGAACATCGTCAATAATATTAGTGATGATTTGAGTCAGCTTGAGCAAGCCATTCTTAGCACCCTCGAGCAGTTCTTGCACCTTCCCCAGTGCTGCCACGGCTGTATCGCTTAACTTTTGAACGCCAGCTCTGACTCCTTCAAGTGCCTTTTCAGCGGCCCAGACCGCCGCCTGTGCTGTTTTTACACCTACTTTGTATGTACCCGCCTTTGCACAAGCCCCAAAAGTCCATCCTCCACATCTGTCATTGTTTCCACATCTGCAAACCCAATGATCTGCCAAATCGTCAGCAGATTCTAATTTGCGTTGCATGCGTCTCAAGTCCTCTTGATATGGCTCAATTGCTCTTTGGACTTCTTCGTTCGCTTTTCTCACCTTATCCTTTGCCACCTCAATGTCCGCTTTGATATCATCTATAATTTTCGCAGCCCATTCTTGGAGTTCTTTCAGCCCATCAACCATCAAATCTGCAAGACGGTTCATTGCCTGGCTAATGAATACCGTTAAAAGACTTTTGTTGTTGTCCGTGGCCAAAGTAAAGGACATAGACATTCTTGCATCTGACTCCCACAGCTTGTACGTGTTCGCTGAAATCTTGACTCCACCCCACACATCTCCCCACTGCAGGCGAGCATCGAGCATCACTCCACCCGCAGCGGGAACGTCAAGAGATGTCTCGCCCTCCTCTTCTGGAAGGGTTGCATTCAGTTTTTCCTTAAGAATCGTGCGGCAGTCGGCGTCACCACTGCCTATGGTCCAGAACATAGTCACCATGAGCTCCACGTCAAATAGGCTGATCTTGCCGTCGGCGCAAATGACAACCTCCTGTTTTTGATCGGATGCCAAAACCTTCAAATAGAAGAGCACATCATTCGTAATTCGCCCTGTGATTTTAAGAACGCCCAAAAGTTTGATTGGATTGATCCGTGCCGCAATCTCCACAAAGCCACCGGTGCCCTGATCCTCTGGAACTTTCTGGATAATGACGCTAATGCGTTCGGCGCTGAAAAATCCGTAAAAGAGCTCGATATTGTCCGCCACGAAGCCAAAACCTGGCTTGACCAAAACGACGTTGCTCTCCGACACCACCGCATCCCCAGTATTCACCCACAGATCAAGCTTATCTGCTTTGAGAAAGCTTCCGCCGCTAAGGGTGTCGCCGGTGGAGTCGCCAGAACCTGACTCACCAAACAGCATCCGGAATATCGTCGCCGTATCAAAATTATGAAGTTCGAGTCCAAAGGCTGCCCTGGGTGGCGCGGCGTCTAATGCCAGGGTAACAGATCCTTCAAGATCGCCAAATTTACCAGAAGCACTTACGACAAACTTGGTTATGAATATGGGAGAGCACGTCCCAACGCCTAGCCCCAATTTTATCATATAAAGGGTGAGCTGCTCGCTCACATCAAGTGGATTCTTCCAGCCGTTATTGCACGTACTTCCGACAGTACACCCAGGTGCCGCTCTGAGTTCAACTTCACCGATAATTTGCAAGCATCCAGATGATAACCTAATTTCAAGCTGACCCCATATTGTCAATTCGGTCGGCTCTGCATCTGCAATAGGTTTTGCTGTGTCTCCACTTCCCTCGCACTTAGGAAGGTCAACCTGCGTCGTTAGGGCGACGTAGAAACTGAGTTCAACACCTCCAGAGATCTTCACCGAAATGCCCACCGTTGCATCTTTCAACTCAATGATGGAATCGCACGGATTGGACTCGTCAACCCATCGGAAGGAGCCGTCAGGGAAAACTGCACGAATGAAGATGCTGAAACTCAGTGCGCTAAAATCTTTCACGACGATGTACAATCCCGTCTCTTTCGGAATGCTATCCTTGAAAGGATTCTTTTTGCCATCCCCTTCTTGATTCCTAAGTGCGTTCATCGGATCCTTGTCACTTGAAGGCGTGATTGACATCATGAAGACACCCTCCATCTTGACAGTCTCCTCACCACCTGACGTTTTCGTGTCAGTATCAGCGAGAATGCGCCTGGCAGCGGCAGCGTGGCATTCCTCGGAGCACGAAAACATGGTTAAGTACGCATTGTTGTTATTCCACTCGGAAGGGCGGTCTGACCATCCAGACAGCGTCCGCCGACGCTCAGCAGGTGGCGGCGGCGGCGGCGGTGGTGGTGGTGGCGGAGGCGGAGGCGGCAGCGGCGATGCCACTGCTGGCGGCGGCGGCGGCGGCGGCGGCGGCAGCGGCGGCAGCGGCGGCGGCGATGCCACTGCTGGCGGCGGCGGCGGCGGCGGCGGCGGTGGTGGCTCCTCTGGAAAATTAGCTATATTTGCCTTAGGAATTGTATACAGTCCCTCCTTGTTGGCAATCATAACCTTGATTTCCATGCCACCCGCCTGCTCGGCAATGTTTTGGAGGAACTCAGGTAAATTATCCTTCGGGGCGTTGACATCAACCATAACGAAGAATTTGCGGCGAGTAGCGTCTGTAATTGCTTCGGCAAGCACCACGACGCGCACACTCGTGCCGTAGAGATTCAGCTTTCCATCCAATGCAAAGTTCAATACGCTGTCTACGTATTCCAAACGCACCATGGAAAACCTGAGAAGTGATGCCTGTTTGATGTCATTTCCAGTAGGACCAGTGTCTTGATCGCTGAATCCTTTCATGGCACCATCCTTTGCATCGCTTACCATCAACTGCTCCTGCATCTTGTCGAAGGTGATGTCATCGGTGACAGCGACTTCGATCGCGATGTCCGACGAGCCTTGCCCCGGTTTGTAGCTGAACGTAACCTGAAGAGCGTTCATGACACCAACGAAGTTGTATTGGCCACTTGCACTGCAGTATTCAATTCTAAGCTGCTCAAGCTTCAGTTCGTAGCCGTCAAACTTGAGAGACCAATCTGATTTGATATCCCAAGTCATCGTTGCATTAAAATTTGTCACGGCGTTCTTGCCCTTGGCGTTTTTCTCACACCCGAAATCCACATTGGTAGTAAGGTTCAGTGCTCCCATTCCAAACGGAAGGTCAGAAAGTAGAATTCTGCCATTTAGCTCACCGCCGGAACCATCCTCACCGCATGCAGACGTGCCACTTAAACTGAGCTGAATCGTCTTCTGTTCGCCAAATGACATATCAATGGCTGTAATTTCAATTTGTGTGTGCGTGTGTGCGTCATGTTAGTTGTTTTTTTTTTTTTTTTTGGGGGGGGGGGGGGGGGGGGGGGGGGGGGGATACAGTCGACTCATCACTCATCACTCCTGCGAATCCCAGAAGGAGGTGGGCGCATATCCAGCGCCGATATTGAGAGGAGCGAAACCCAGAAGATCGAATCTGAGCGAGGGCGAGCAGTTGCGTGTATAACAAAACAAAACAAAACAAAACAAAACAAAACAAAACAAAACAAAACAAAACAAAACAAAACAAAACAAAACAAAACAAAACAAAACAAAACAAAAAACAAAATTGCCCCCCCCCCCCCCCCCCCCCCTATTGTTGTCCAAACAAAACCTCCCTTGTCGCCATACGTACCAAAAGACTTCATCGTCTCGCTTGCGATGTTGTAAGCGACATCGAAAGAGCAATCGAAAGAAAATATCTGCACTCCACCTGACACGGAAATTTCAGACGATTCCTTACTATACGCCACCCTCAATTTAACAATTTCGCCGTCAATGTCGAAAAAGTCCTTGCCAATGAAGCTGCCTATACCACCAAGGTAGGATAAATCGGACATCTTGATGTGTTCGGCAGTAATAATTGTAGAGGAGATGCCACGTTCTTGCGCGTCATCAGCCCTGCGAAGCGCGGTGCTCCTTGTTGTTGACGTCGTCGTCGTCGAGGGGGCTCCACCCAAGGGCATCGTGGCAGTCACGTCCAGGTTGAACAAGTCTTTGCCGTCGAAATTCAGATCCGCGGTGGTGCGAAATTCCGAGGTATTGCTCGAATACAAAGCCCTAAAGCCAGTAAGTGAAAATTCCTTATCGAAAAGGGTCAGGGTGATTGCATCGCCTTCTTTGCTGTTAACACTCACATCGATATTTCCATCGGCTTGAACAGTCACCGTGCCTTCAAGAGTGAATGTCGACAGTTTGGCATAGCTGCCCACAAGTTCCTTACGCAATTCAAACGATGCTTGGTAAACTGACGAGGAATCTTGCTCATTCGTCGAATATTGGAAGGAGAGTCGGATATATTCAGCTGAGAGCACGAGCGACACACTGGTAACGCTGAAGCTGTCCTCCGGTGTCGACTTTGCATTAACACTTCCGTCCACCTTCGCACCTGCAAGCGTGAACAAGGTCGACACTACATATGTCGTTTGCTCTTGGCTAGTTACCACCTTTATTTTCAGGTAGTGCAATCCTAGGCTACCCGCAGTGAATGCGGGCGGGAAAGAACCTTTCAGTTTTCCTGACTCATCCCCCAATTTGCTGGTGCTGCTATCAAAGTCAATCGACTCTGCAGAATCTTTTTTGCCAATCGTGATCTCGTACGTGCTCTCTTCAGCAATAAATGCAATCACTTGAACTGGGGCAACGTTCGCGACGATCGAAAACGTCACAGAATTGTCAGCCTTGGCGTAGTCCTTGGTGTAGACCACGGTAATGTTGTCGTTCTCGCCGAGAGACATACCAAAGTACCCCCCAAGTGAGAATTTCAAGGGCCCCTCCACGCTGGCCGTTATCGTGAGGTCTGTCACCTTGTCTCCATTGCACTTAGCAACAGCCGATACATCGAGTCTAGTTGGATCGCTGTCTTTGTCGAATTTGTACGTCATCGAACCTCTAGGGTCAGGACCTGAGTCAGAGCAGAATGGAGATCCTTCTAGTTCGACGACAGCCAATTCGCCAATCTTCATCGTCGCGTTAAATTCCGCAAAGCTGCTATTGACAAACTTTGCACCAACGGTGCAATCCGCATCCCATAATCTGACAGACATGCTCGCGTCCAGGTTCCATTTATCGTTGAACTGCACGATATACAGTTTAATCTCGTCTAACTCAATTCCACTCCCGAACATGTCGGACAATTTATTCAGCAGTCCATCAAAACCGGCCGACGAGTCCGAAGCTGCACCTTCCACCGCGAGCGAGGATAGCTTGTTATTCTCGATTGCAAAGGACACCTCAAGCTGGCTAATATCCGCTTCGAATACGAACAAAGACGTAGACTCGCCTCCATTTTCTGCAGGAATAAACTTGTACGTTAAGTCAAGCTTTGCCACCTGGAGATTCAAAACTTCACCAAATTTTACATTAAATGCGCTAGCTGCACTCGCCGTGAAGTTCAGCGCCGATGTCTCGATGACGTACTCGAGATTAGCCGTCAGCGAAATATCCGACGTCGAGAAGGCGCCCAGGCTGAACGCCTCCAGCTGAACCGCCGCACTCCCGACGATCGTCGTACTCACAATCTCGGCGTCCTTGCAATTTGCGCTTGCTTTTCCCGTGATCACCACAGGTTCTTTCGTGGACGGAATCTGCTTTAACGTCAGCTTGCCATTCACGTCGTTTTCGCCGGGGCAGAATGGCGCGCCATCGAGCTCGATGGCAAACGCGTCCGACGTCAAGCTTGCGTTAAACTTGCTGAATTCGCTCTCGACAAACGTGCATCCCACTTCACCACTCGCACCCCAGACTTTCGCCTTGAGGGACATGTCGATGTCGTACTTTTTATTGCCGTCGGTGTCGTACATGTTCACGACCAGCTCGTTCAGCTTGAATGAGCTGCCAAACATACCTTTCGCCGCCGAAGCGTACGCAGGTGCGCTCGACGTGTCCATGTCCTCATCGTCCGATGTGCTGAGACTCGCGCTGAAGGTTCTGAACTCGTTATCTTGCATTGTGCCGCTTGCCGCACCTGTCGCGCCCCAGACTTTCGCCTTGAGGGACATGTCGATGTCGTACTTTTTATTGCCGTCGGTGTCGTACATGTTCACGACCAGCTCGTTCAGCTTGAATGCGTCGCCAAACACAGTGGAAAGTGACTTCACCCATTCCGGTGCGCTCGACGTGTCCATGTCCTCATCGTCCGATGTGCTGATACTCGCGTTGAAGGTTCTGAACTCGTTATCTCGCATCGTGGCACCCGCCGTGCCGGTGGCTCGCATGATCTTCGCCTCAACGAGTACGTCGACGTCATACTTGTTGTTGCCGTCAAGGTCATCCATGGTGTATCTGAGTTTGGTGAGATCGAAGCTATTACCGAACGTCGACGAAAACGAACTCAGTAAACCCCGCGTTCCCGGCTCATTCTTCGACGAGTCTCCAATCAGGCTTAGCGACAACAGCTTGCCATCTCGAATCGCAAAGTCCAAATCCATCGTATTGATTGTCGCTGCGATCGTGAATGTGGATGTACCTTCACCATTCTCGTCACGCGCCTGACGGAGCGTGGCGTCAAGCGTATTCGAACGAGTTGTAGTAGTAGTAGTAGTAGTTTCTTCTTTGTCTGGTTCAAACACGTACGTTAAATCAAGCCGGGGAACTGTAAGATCGAGTTGGTCGCTGTACTTGACGGTTATTGCCCTAGCTGCACTCGCCGTGAAGTTCAGCGCCGATGTCTCGATGACGTACTCGAGATCAGCCGTCAGCGAAATATCCGACGTCGAGAAGGCGCCCAGGCTGAACGCCTCCAGCTGAACCGCCGCACTCCCGACGATCGTCGTACTCACAATCTCGGCGTCCTTGCAATTTGCGCTTGCTTTTCCCGTGATCACCACAGGTTCTTTCGTGGACGGAATCTGCTTTAACGTCAGCTTGCCATTCACGTCGTTTTCGCCGGGGCAGAATGGCGCGCCATCGAGCTCGATGGCAAACGCGTCCGACGTCAAGCTTGCGTTAAACTTGCTGAATTCGCTCTCGACAAACGTGCATCCCACTTCACCACTCGCACCCCAGACTTTCGCCTTGAGGGACATGTCGATGTCGTACTTTTTATTGCCGTCGGTGTCGTACATGTTCACGACCAGCTCGTTCAGCTTGAATGCGTCGCCAAACACAGTGGAAAGTGACTTCACCCATTCCGGTGCGCTCGACGTGTCCATGTCCTCATCGTCCGATGTGCTGATACTCGCGCTGAAGGTTCTGAACTCGTTATCTCGCATCGTGGCACCCGCCGTGCCGGTGGCTCGCATGATCTTCGCCTCAACGAGTACGTCGACGTCATACTTGTTGTTGCCGTCAAGGTCATCCATGGTGTATCTGAGTTTGGTGAGATCGAAGCTATTACCGAACGTCGACGAAAACGAACTCAGTAAACCCCGCGTTCCCGGCTCATTCTTCGACGAGTCTCCAATCAGGCTTAGCGACAACAGCTTGCCATCTCGAATCGCAAAGTCCAAATCCATCGTATTGATTGTCGCATTGAATGTCGCCAATGATACCGGCTGGTTTACATATGAAAGTGCCAGATCAGATACCCTCAAATCAAGATACTCGCCGTAACGCACGGTGAACACGCCGTCAGCTCTTGCCGCAATGGCAGCCTTGTGATTCTCGTCGGGGGAGTAGCTGATGCTGCCGTCAAGCGTTATTTCGGATACCATGAGATCACCCATGGTGACCTGGGACAACTGCGCGTTATCAATTTGTCCGCTAATTGTCGTGGAGGTGACATCTGAGCCACTGCACGTTGCAGTCATCGTAACTTCGGCCACCACCGGCTGAGAGAACTGTGGGATTTGGTACTCAACTCTTCCTGTCGGATTATCACCACCGGAGCAGAGAGGTGACCCTTTTAATGCGATGCTCACCTTGTTTGTCGATATCGTTGTGTTAAATTTTGCAAACTTGCCATTCACGAAAGTAATGCCCATAGATCCCGTTCCGCCCCACAAGGAAGCCTGAACAGAAATGTCAACATCATAGTTTGTATTGCCATCAGGGTTGTTGACGTAAAGAGCATAGTTTGACAATCTCAGGCTATCTGTACCTAGAGTCGTGGAGACTTTACGCGATATACTTTGGTCTAATCCATCATTGTCTCTTGCAATAACGTGAATCGATGTCAGCTTTTCCGAATTTCCAGCCAGTGAAATTTGCTTTCCACTGAATGAGCCAGCAAATGTGGACACCCGAGTCTCCCTGTTGTACGAGAAGGCGAGATTTTCCACGTCAAGTCTGAATACGCTGTCATACATAATTCTGAAGGATTTCGTTGAGCGGCCAGATAGTCTGAGCGATTCTATTCCGACGTTGAAGTCGTACGTAACACTGGCAGTCATGGAGATTCCATCGACGCTGAAGCTTCCATACTGAAGATCGTTCGTTGAAACATCTATTTTTTTGTCATCGAGGATTGTCGGACAAGCATCTCCACATCCGTCGTAAGGGGCTCGAAGGTACACGAAGCTTGATCCAAACAAGTTCAAAGACAGATCTTGAGCCTTTGCACCATATGCCGAAGTGAATAGCACTATGCCCGCGATTGTGAGAGTCCAAATGAGAAGGCTCCTTCTCCTATTCATCAGCAGGATGCACGCCAAAATGATTGGAACAGAGCACAATTGGCAGAGGGCAGTGAATGCTTTTGTTCTTCGTCCGCTGCTGCTTCTTGCCTGAAATGCGAGCAGACGGCGTCGATTCGAGGATGCGGTGGCATCTGGTGTCGAAACCACTGCCGTAAGAGTTGTGTATGGATTTGGCCCACAGTCAGCAAGCGACGCATTAAACTTGTCCCGTACAGCAAGACTGATGGCTTTCTTCGACACAAGAACAAGGTGATCGGGTGGCGCACGCACGGCAAGTCCTGGTTCACGTCTTATGTAGCAACCCCAAGCTTCAGCATGGAAGTAGCTATTATCATCATCTGTGCCGTTGGCAAAGACAATGCCGTGCGTGTTAGTTGGTGACGCAAGGTGGGTGAAAGCATTCCCAAGCGATGCTAATGGGAAGCCCTCTTCTGTGTACACCAATAATTGCTCGTCGTACTTTATGCCCCTCCCAAGTTGTCCTCCTGGTACAATGCTGCCGTCATCTGCAAGGCTGTTTACCTTGACGATGGCCGTCCTGCTGCTGTTCATGACGCGTGAAAGCGTCTCATTTTGTATATAGCTTTCAAGAGAAGGATATTGAGAAGTATCCATCTTCTCTTGTTCTTCCCTGGATGGCGACGTGACAAAAACTGTGGACACGGTGAATGAGTCATGCGATATGCCCTGAGAATCAGCAAAGTCTGTCAGAGGTTCCTCGAAGCCCTGATTTTGCATCCCACTGCGCTGCAGAGCACGTGCAAGATCGAGCAGGCTAGCAACATCGTCCCAGCCTGTCCAAGCAGCTTGAGCAGCTTCGACGCTGAGTGGCGGGGGAAAGTACGAGCAGCCCTGCGTTGGGAAGCGATTTTGGGCAAAGTTCGCTTCGTCACAACCATTCATTGTGTCTGTCACTGGCGTGCGGTACGACTGGCTGATGTCACGAGATATGAGGCTGGAAAAAGACGCGTGAACATCATCCAGAAAAGCGGTAAATATCGCTCTTCCCATGTCAGCCGTGTAGACATCATTCACTTCAATCTTGAATGCCTTTTGGACTCCGCCGGCGACACTACCTAAAACAGTAGCCTCAATCGTACTATCGAAGCCGCTGCCCTGAAGGCCGGATAACCACGCGGCATTTGTTTCGTTATCAGCCTTGTCCTCAAGATCAGCAATCCTCACCTTTAGGAGCTCGCAGGCAGGATTGGCGGGATTGGCTCCGCCTATAAGGTACACATCGTTTCGTAGTTCGCACTTCACCAGCTCATTTCGCCTCTGGACTAGTTCCTAAAAGCAAAATAAAATGTGTTTGTGTCAGAGATTGGGATGGAAATGTCAGCATCGTATGCACATCTTTGTTGTTGTTTTGTTGTAGCAAGGATGGGAGGGTAATAATTTGCAATTGGTGTCGTACCTCCATTAGTGATATGTACGCATTCATCGGGGTGGCCTGAATTCCCGAAACTTGGATCATCTTCATGTCAGTTGAGGTGGGCAGTGTGCCTTTCAGATCCTTAGCCGTGTCGGCAAGAGCGCGCGCCACGTCTTCGGAAGTTGCCGTTACTGGTAACGAACGACGAGCAGACATTGTCGTTGTGCCAGTTGCGTTGCGTTCTGCAAGCATGTGCAGCGCGGTGGCGATGCACGCTCCAAAGTTCAAAGGATGTGCAGCGCAAAGTTCCGACTGCGATTCGCGCGATTCAGCACTGGATACGCCTTCAGCAATTTGGGAAAGGACAGATTCCCAGTGTCGCGCGATCATCGAGTCCACGGCTCTGGAGTACGCCTCGAGCGCCTTGGTCGTCTGCAAGGTGCCTGTTCCCGATTCGAGATTCATCGCGAAGTACGACATCATCGACACGTCATACGGGCATTTCGTAGATGTGACGATATGAGCCTCAACGAAAGCACCGGGCGCTGCATCGTAGCCGAGTTGCATGTGGAACACGTACGAGTCCATTGCAAAGCTTGAGAGAGAAGTGTGTGATAGAGGGGTAGAGTGAGCATATGTGATAATCACGCAAATATGGGATGATGAGAAATTTCTGAAACTTCTTCGCACCTTTCGGGTATTGGCAATGCCGACTCGAGGCGTTGACGCGCAGTGTAAGATGGGATTAAGGACACGTTCGCTTTCCATGTGACGCCAAGCGTTGCCACCTGCGCCTTTAAATCTAGTTCCAGAGCAGGTTCGCCAGATCCCATGAGTTCCGTTGATAACTTCATGGTTGCCACAATCTCTTCGAAATGACCATCTTGTGAGGAAGACTTGCCATCATAGTGGAATGCGCCGTGAGTAAAATTTGACGACAAAAGCCTGAATGAACCAATTCGACCCAAATGCATCATAAATGTGCCACGTGCAAAAACGGCATGCCGAGAGCGAGCATCGGCACTGATATCTGCGTACGATCCGGGTCCTGACATGGACAGATCGAGCTGCAGGACAATGTCCGCATCGCCGTGAGTCCTAATCACGAATCGATCGGTCAGGCGAACATTAGAAAGTATGATCGAAGAGGTGGTTCTCTTCGGCGGGCTCAGGCAGCCTTGCATCACGTTACCATCCATAACTAGGCCCGAATTGGGCTCATGAATAATCACAAGGGCGGAAGAAATCTTCACACTGGATAAAAGCCTCTCATTTGAGGGGCTGTATTCGGGCGTGCTCGCCAGGTCGATGAACGGACGCATAAGCTCTAGCGCGGAAACATCGGTGAGCGTCGCCTCGATGCTGTATGCGTCGACGATACGATTTGCAGGAGTGACTCTGGCAACATTAAAGTGTGTCGTGACGGCGTGACGGTAGTGCTCTTCCCATTCATCCCTTCGGACATCTTCATCGAGCTTACCCCACGAGGATTTCACGTCAATTCCCAAGCAGCGGATGTATGGCTCCTTGAATCGCGTACTGATTCCAACAACGCCTTTCCAGAAATTTATGTAGCGTGACAAGTTCAGGGACCTAGGATCGGGACCTCCGTCGCGCGTTCGGAAGCGAACCAATCCTTCGGCTCGAAGCTCTCCGTTCGACGAATCGGTGAGAATTTGCATGTCACCCTCCGCGCGCCAACGCACGATTCTATCATTTTCCTCGGGATATTTGACATTTTGAAATGAGAGTGGAAGAGCGCGTGCGAATTCGAAGTGAAGTAATCCGCTGAGCAACACGCTATGCCGATAAGGCCATCCTTGGATTTGATGAACTATGGATGCGCCTTGTCTAAGGATTGTACCCGTTCCTGGCCATTCAACGTCACCTCGAAGCGGGGTAGAAAATCTGAAGAGGCCCTGATTCTTGAATTCGTCGAGGGGTGCTAGTCCAAGAGAAGCATCGCCCGGCCGCCCAAAATAATCCGCGAATGAACCTTCAAGTCCAGCGGCAGCGGCCAGTGTGTTCAACGGCGCCTTACTGAATATTTGCCTCCACAGCGTCTTGGAGAATGCCGAATTCTGCGCCTTAATCTCAGCGTAGACACCCTTTTGATCATCAACGCGGCCAGCCATGTACGTATTTGCCCCTGGAATTCGAAACGGCACGCCTTCGGAGCGTGGTGCGGACAGTTCGTATGCTTTATCAACCACAGGACTCCTCCACGAATCGCTTTCGTAATCGATACTTGGCTCGGAGAGCACATTTCTGTACGAACCTGCAGACGAGGTTAGGATTACGGATGAGACGCTAAGCGGCAAAGTTTCCTCTATGAAGCTGCCCAGCCCTGACCCGAACTTTTGAAGCTCCGGTGCATCGGCTTCAAGTAGCTGGAGAATTGTCGCAGCCTTGGAGTCTTTCGCAGCGATGCCAATCATTTGCAACGAGTCCTCCGTGTCGGCCGACTCGACGAAGTCGGCAACGAATGCGTGCGAAGATGCGCTTAAAGGAGATGGCGCGTTGTCACCAAGTGCACCAAGGCACGTCATGGCCACCGTGGGCAATCCGCGTAACAATGCCGTCGAGGATGAATCGAGGGAGCACTTGGCTTTGTCATCAGACAGACGCAGATTGGCAATCAGATCATAGAGACCGCTAATCGCTTCGACGTCCTTCAATGTGCTCAGGTTCGGTGAGATTGAAGCAAGGCTTAGGCTATTTTCAACAAAGGTGACTGCCATCGGTGCATCATCACCTTGTGTAGGCCGGGGTGAGAAGATGAATATGGAGGGAATTTCCGCACGACGCCTCTCGAATGCAACAATGAATGCGCCCATGCTCAGAGATGAAGATTGGGCCTGCCACAAGCTTTGCAAAGTAATGATTGTTGATGGTCTTTTCGTGGCCAACGAGGCTGTGGTCTGCGCTGCCTTCACAACAAGCTTGCGATTACTGGTGTTCGTGAGCTTGAAGTTGGCATCAATGCTATCGTCGATCGGAGAGGCGTCGATTTGAAAACCATCCGTTGGGAAGCCGCCGTATAGCCCTAGCCCGCCAGTTGTGCACGGAGCAGAAACCGTCGCTGGATGCGAGCTCCGGGGTAGAGATGGAGCCCACTCAAATGATGCGTTGCTGAATAAAACCTTGGAACCTACCGCACCGCTAGCGTCCGGCTCACAAATCTTATCCATGCCAAATGTCGTCTGATCTCCAATCGAATTTTCCCACGTGCCGCTGAAGGTTAGAATGGCGTTGCACTTATTTGGTGGAACGGTGAAAGAGGAGGTGTACACCCCGCCTTCATCTTTCAGGTCGCCAGCAATAGTGAGGAACGTGCCGTTGCTTCCCGTAGCGAGATTGAAATTCAAGCTTTCCGATCGGAGCAGCGATGCAATTGGGCTAAATATTGATAGAGTTTGAAAGATGGAAAATTTCTTTGGGATCGAGAAGTATATCAGAGGATGTAACGAGCTGTCGCTGAGCTCTTTCAGCCTAAAAAGTGAGATGGGAGCGGACGACACGAGGGTCACGTTCACGACTCTTGGAGCCTTCTGTTGTGCACTCCCGTCCACTACCGTCGCGGTAAAGTCCACGGCAGGATTTGCATTGTCAATGTGCCCTTTGACGTGGTACACGTACGTTGCTCCCTGGTACTTCGTTTGAATGTCGGACCCTTCATCGAGGATGGTTTCGTAGATAATCGAAAGGTCACTGTTATCGTCATTCAGCACGATGTCCTTGTCTGCCAGACATCCGCGATCGAGAAGCTGCGATGGAATTCGCATGGAATCGCTCGATAGCACCACCGGACTTTTCATGCGCCTCGGACGTTCGTGCTTCCCACCGCAAATGAGAATGGCTTCTCCGCGAGCGCTAAACGGATCTCCTCCTCCCGCCGCTGAAAAGCTGCTCACTTTGTCAAGCGTTGCAAGCGATGCGGTCGCCGGTGCTGCCTGCCACGAATCGCCGCAGATATCGTAGCCATCTTCGTACAGCCTCTCCGTGCTCGCCCCACCAGCACGGACGCGAAATACCGTTGCGTGGCTTACTCGTCGAACGTCATACGCGTTCAGGCGCCCATCGGCATCCACCTGACCTGTCGCGTAGACGTCCACATTCAGCTCCTTGTCGTGGTACGCGAGGTGGGCAGCGACGATCGAGCGGCGCACGGACATGATGGCAGCAAACGAGGTGAGATTGGTGCGTCGAGCGGTCGTGCCGTCGTATCGATTCGCGCCTGTATCCGGTGCTCCAAATTGTTCGTAGAACAGCGTATACGATGTTTTCAGCGCATCCTTGACTTCTCCAAGTGTCATCAAGCTGCCCTGTTCCATCTCAATCTGCCAAAGTCCATATTCGGCCTGTGCGTTGGCAGACGACCGCACCCTGTACGTCGTCTTGACGCGCAGCTTGCTGGCGTTGCGCACCGCACCAAACATCTCAACCCGTCGCAGTTCCGTGTCATATGTGAAGAATTCGACAGTTAGCGGCAGCCTGGGATTTGCATACAACCCTTTGGGCACGACGCTCATGGTAGCATCGACATCCTCGCCGACGAGGGCACACCCACGCACGGCGACGTGCCGTGTGCCGTCGTTACCCGTGCACCGAATGTCGACGGAGCATGCAGCCGCGTCGACGCCAACGCCGTCTTGCGTTTCCGGGGAGACGAGCCCTGCAAACTTCGTCGTCGCGCGTCGCAGTCGTACGAGTGCCGGAACGTCCTGCTTACCACACTGGCACGCAAGGCTGTCTTGCGTGAATATGCGAACTCTCGCATCCGTGAAGCACAACTCAACGAACGTTTCCTCTGCCGACTCGGACGCGCCGCTTCCCGCAAGCTGCGAACTCCGAAATGTGCTCCATCCGCCGTCATCGAACGGCCTTGCGACATCGGTGGACGTGACGTCGACGCGCGAGAGGACGCTGCCCCTGAGTTCGTTTTGAGTCTGCGGAGCTTGAGCTTGCACCCCGTTGTTTCGAAGGGCCGCGAGCACGGCGAGGAAACACGCGTGCCAGAACGTGGCGAGCATTGCTGTGCTGATGTGTTTCTTCGACGGAACGCCTCTCCGCGACTTGTTCGACATGGACATGAACCCTGTCTTGTCTGGAGCCTACTCTTACGTAGCTGCGCGCTCACCCTCCCCCGTCCACCGTGTGTTTTTTTGTTTTTGTTCTGTTTTTGTTCTGTTCTTGTTCTGTTCTTGTTCTGTTCTGTTCTCGCGAACAACACTCGCACTCCGTGCTCGCCAGGAATGTTCCTCTGGACAGGTCTGCTTACAAGAAGGCAAGACGCCCAGAGCCTGTTCAATGATGAATGACGAATGACGAATGACGAATGATGCGAAGATGCGGATGCGCACCCAGACCAGAGAGGAGGAGCGCCGAGGCCCAAGCACGAGGCACAGGCTAACACGAGTAAGGCAGTAAGGGGTACCGTACCCTACGACAAGGACTGCAGCCTTGAGAGTAGAGGTATCGTATCTAGGATATTTTAAGTTAAGGGGAGCCCCCGACCGAGCGACAAGTTAAAGTATCCTTGCAAGCCGGCGAGGGGCGAGGATAGGATAAGAGAAAGGTTAAGGGGAGAGGGTCGGATGAACCCCCGACAGCCCGATTGATTTTTTGACAAGGGCATATTAATCCGCCCTTGGTTTTGACTTGTTGGATCCCAGGGATTGGGCGACGGGAGTGGTACTCCTAGGTCAAGTGGTCAAGCGGCGCCTGAACCCTTCACTCCTTGATAGTTGATAGTCTAGCCTTCCTACATATATAAACCTCTACCACGGTTTCTATTGTATGTAGGAACTGATGGTGTCATTAGTCTAGTCTACTGTATTATAGTATCAGATTTGGACTAGTTTATCAGGTGGCAGTAAAAACTGTATCTCCCTTTCTGGTTCTGCTTCTCCTCCTTTTTCCAGTTCCGGTTGTGGCTGTCTGGCTGTCTGGCGTCTGGGTGGGTGGGAGGGAGGGCCGTCGGGCCGTGGGTGTGGGAGGGTGCCCCCCCCCCCCCCCCCAACCAGATATTCCTACCTTTTAGCAGCCCTTACCTTTACTGTCGGAAGGGTGACACTTGACCATGCTTCCACCCGAAGGTTTTCGCGCCGACCGGGCGGACAGCTCACGGCGCGAACGTTGAACTACGATATCGTACAAGGCACACGCCGTCGCGCGGAGGTCGTGACTCGTGAAGTGTGCTGCGTTCGTACGACGGCATACGTCACAGTGTTTCCGGCACGTCCCGGGAGTACTGTATATTTAGTATAAAATATGTACTTAAAAATTCGGTAAGTAGACTATTTTGTGACATCGTTATGTTATGATGGCGTCGATGCATCGTCGGCATCTGCTCCATCGTCAACAGACATGCCCGGCGGTGGACGAGGCTTTTTCTTCTGTGGACCGTGGATCCAGACGCCGCCGAAACTGCGATGAGAAGGCTTCCAGTTCTCCTCGTGCTGGTGTGTCAGTAAGCTCTGCACGCTCTCCATCGGACGGCCGTCGTGGTGAGCGTACTTATTCATCCTATTGAAAAATACCTCCCCGCGGTGGCCGCCAAGAGCCGCTTTCTTCGTCTGCTGACGCACATTTTCCTTCCAGCCGCGATCGACGGCGTGCTGATTCATGCGCTCCCACGTTCGAACGCGTTGCTCTTCTGTTGGTCGTTGCCGCGACGGATCGTCGTGAATGTGCCCCTTGCAAACAGATGGCAGATCGTGCATCTCGACGTGGCAACGGCAGTGCTTCTCGCCCTCCTTGCAATGGCATTTGCGACTGCACAGTTCCTTGTAGTACTCAGAATGGCGCCACCCCTTGAGTGTACCTCCCTTCTCGTGCTCTGCCCGACGGAGCTGCCACATCTTCTCTTCGTCCGTCATGATGCGCTGAGGTTTCGAAGATTTGGCGAGACGCCATGCTTGGTCGCGCAGCCACTTGGCAGCCGAGGCGTCTACGCCACCCTGATGGCTCTGCTGCGTGGCGACGGCCGTGTGAAGTTGTGCGTCCGGATCTTTCGTAATGCTCGGATCATTTAGCGCCGCCGTTAGCTTGGCGTACCACTCGCCAGGTGCACCGGAACCTTTCGCGGGATGCAAGTCGTCATCTTCGTTCTTGTGCACCTCGTGCTCGTCCTCGTTGTCGGAATCGTCGGCGTGGTGCCCCTCCTCCTGCTGCTCGTGCTGCTCGTGCGCGTCGTCGGCTTCGTCGGCGTGGTGCGCCTCCTCCTCCTGCTCGTGCTCCTCCTCCTCCTGCTCGTGCTGCTCGTGCGAGTCGTCAGCTTCGTCAGCGTGGTGCGTCGCCTCCTGCTCCTCCTGCTCCTCCTCCTCATTGTCGTGCGAGTCGTCGGCTTCGTCGGCGTGGTGCGCCTCCTCCTCCTGCTCCTCCTCCTGCTCGTGCTCGTGCGAGTCGTCAGTTTCGTCGGCGTGGTGCGCCTCCTCCTCCTGTTCGTCCTCCTGCTCGTGCTCGTGCGAGTCGTCGGCTTCGTCGGCATGGCGCGTCGCCTCCTGCTCCTCCTGCTCCTCCTCCTCCTGCTGCTGCTCGTCCTCGCCCTCGTGCTCGTGCTCGTGCAAGTCGTCAACTTCGTCGGCGTGGTGCGTCGCCTCCTCCTCCTCCTGCTCCTCCTGCTCCTCTTCCTCCTCCTCCGCCTGGTGCAATCTCCGTGCGCCGTGCTTCGTTTCTGCCTCCACCCATCGCAGCGTGCCTCCCGCACCTGCGGCAAGTCGGCGAGGTAGTTTCGTGTTGATCGCCGTCGTTCTTGCGATGTCGCGTTGCGTTCCCAACAAGGTCGTTTGTCCGAGAGGAGTAAAAACCACCCCGTGTCCGAGAACGCACACACACCCGGCCAAGAGCGAGAGCAAGACTAATAATGTCTTTAATGTGCCCGAGGTAACCATCTTGATGGATACCATCTAAGAGTAGACTATCAAAGTTAATAGAATATGTACTGTACTGTACTGTAAGCGCCACCTACTAACCTACCCGTACAGTAAATAACTCAAAGGCTCACTCACGCAGGCAGGTGTGCTGGTGCCTAGCGCTAATCTTTTTTAAAAACCAGACTCGTGATGGATGGGAGCTTATTCTCAATCAGTCCGGCGAAATCAGTCCCGTGGGATCGGGAAGGTTTTAAAAACTTATTTTAAGACGCCCCTGGCAGTCCCCTCGGGCAACCATATACGGTCGTCTAAATGAGTGCACGCTACAGGTCGGCGGATAGGTCTGGTCGACGCTACAGGTCGGCAAACTTTGCTAAAGGTCTCTGGTCGACGCTACAGGTCGAGAAATGGGAGTAAATAAATGTAGCGTGCACTCATTTAGACGACCGTATATGGTTGCCCGAGGGGACTGCCAGGACGGGGGTGGAATTGGGTGCCGGCGCCTACCCTAATCTAATCTAATCGATCATGTGTGTGCAAGGCATCAGAGAAGGTCGAATTACCTTAGCAGTCCCCTCCTTCCTACCTTTACGGTAGTGGTGGTACTAATAATAGGGGTTGGAGGAGGTTCGGGTTCGGGTTCGGGTTCGGGTTAGGGTTATAGGGCATTTTACAGGAAAACATCGGCATCTTCATTTCGCACCTCCCCCTCGCGCTGTGCTCGCGTGTGTTCTGCCCGCCCGCCCGTGCGTGGATCCATGCCGGCCGCTTCGTCGAGCACAAACAGAAGCAGTGGCAGAAGCGACCTCAGCTTGCACCTACCTATAGGCGACGACAACGACCGGCCGCAAGCACAACCGCTGCAAGACGCCGTGCGAGAACCCGGACAGACCACGAACGCAGAAGCGGCTGTCACAGAGACGACGCCTCTGCTCGCCGTGGGGAACCAGCACGACGACGAAGGTGGACTGGCGCAGCACGAAATGATGACGACGACGGGCGGGGCAGACGCAACCTCCGCGTCGCCCATCGGAGCCGTGTGCACACTGGCAAACTGCGCGGTGGGAGCCGGAGTGCTCGGACTCCCGTGGGCGGTGAGCTGCCTCGGTGTCGTCGGAGGCGCGCTGCTGTGCGCCGCCGCCGCTTGCCTCGAGGGAAGGACGCTCGTTATGATTGTCGCTTGCGGGCGCGAGTACAAGGCGCGCACATACGAGCACCTCGTGCAGCTTGCGGTGGCCATGCCGCAGATCGCAGCCGCCACGAGCGGGACTCCTGCACGCACGCCGTTGTGCGCGCCAATGACACAGAACGCGCCCAACCCAAGAAAGTCGCCCGTCTCGATCACAGCCTCAGCCGTTGGATTCATCTGGCTCTGGCTGATGTTTGGCCACAGGAAGAACGTCGCTGCGGTGGTGGCGATGCACATGTACAGGTACTCCGCCTCCGCCATCCAGAAGCACGGCCCTCTGACGCCGAGAAGAAAGTCGCGCACCGTACCCCCTCCCACGGCGGTGATTGTGCCAACAATTCCGCACCCCAGAGCGTCCATGCCTGCGGCACTTGCGGTGAGCGCACCGCTGCTGGCGAAAGCGACCGTTCCGACGTAGTCAAGGAATCTCAGCGACCCCCCGGCTTCGGCTCAGGGAACCGGGGTAGCAGGCCAGGCACCGGCGTAGGTATTTCAGCGCCCGCCGCTGCTGCCTTAGTGGCAAATCTGGCTGTTGCATTTGCAGCAGCAGCAGCAGCAGCTTTGCTGTTGTTGTTGTTGGTGTTGTTGTGTGTATTATTGACGAACGTGCGTGCGATTCCCCACATTGTCGCTGAGGAAGGAGAAGAAGGCGGTGGTGTTGTTGGATTCGCGTGAAGTTGAAATCGCACTCCTCGGTGTCCCAGAAGTGTATGTTTGTACCCTCCCGATGCGCATCCCGTGATGAGACGCACACCGTGATGAGGAGGCACACATGCACGAACAGGCACACACTGTGATGAGCGTATATCCCGGAGACTTCTAAAAGTAAAAGAAACAGGCACTTCTTTATAGAAGAGAGAAAGAGAACGCCGAAAAGAACTTGTAAAAGCGAAGAGAGAGAGAGACGCCATATGGACTACTTTTTAAAAACGAAAATCCTTAGAAATTGAGAAAAAGGGTCCTGCACCCCCCAGACTGCCAGATTTGGGGATCCACCAACCACACGACCAAATAAGTCCATGCACCATTTTGGTCGGGCCTTTTTTTTTTTCCCCTTGGGGATCCCGGTCGGAGGTCGGTGTTTTGACTTTTGGTGGTGTAGAGTTGTTCCATCGTTGTTGGCAATGGCGTCCAAGTGTGGGAGAGGATGGTGGGGCTGTGGGGCTGCGCTGAGGGGCGTCCGTTCGACGATATATCCGAGCGACGTGCGCCCTGTTGTAAATAAACCACTTCTTTTCTTCCCCTCGTTTTAATGTCTTCTCTCGTACCGGGCTAACTCGGCAACGTCGCAGCGACCATCACGGCCGGCGTTATTATCCTATACCTATTTGGCAGCTGCGCGTCGTACCTCATAATCATAGGAGACTGTCTGCCCACCGCACTTAAGCCTCTGCTGATGCTTACGGGAGTGAAGAACGGCGTGCCAAGAGCCGGGCGTGATTGCGCGATCAGGCAGTAAGAATCCAACGGGAGTTGCGATCGCCGTATGCGTCACCTCCATGTTGCTATGCTGCGCCGCGTACTCGGCGGTGGGGATTGCGGGATACCTCACGGACCCACGCACGTTCGGCGACTACCTTGTGAGCCTGCAGCAGATGCCACACGCGGCATGGGCGTCCGATGCATGCAATGCCGCCATCGTCATCATCGCGCTTATCTCGTACCCTGTCAACTATTTGCCCGCGCGTGACGCCATCGAGCACTTGATGCGTGCAGATGGCTCTTCGTCGTCATCTCAACGTGCGCGCCGCCTTGTGATGGCGATTGCTTGGTATGTCGCATGCCTGGGGGTGGCACTTACCGTCACGGACCTCGGCGTCGCATTTCAGATTATCGGCGGCACGGCTGGTGCCGCTGTGATTTTCAGCGTTCCGGCGCTCGTGCAATGGTCGCGCCTGAGTCGTGCACGTTCGCGCACGGATCGTTCCGGTGACTCGAGCGTGGTATCTTCCCCTGCCTTTGCGCTTCGTCGTGTCGAGGCGGTGCTGCTCATGCTACTGAGCGTGGGCATTCTGTACGCAACGCTTATGTCATTGTAGAATTTGTGGTGGTACTTGATTAACTTGAAGTTTACACTGTAGTCAATGTAGATATTTAAATCCTTGGACGTCCGGTGCCCCATTTCCTATTATCTACAAGTAAATGCCTGGGGTGAGGCTTTGTCAAGGGTTGCCATATTACGCGTAGTGGGATTTGGAGGTCGTCATGATGCGTCATGACGGGATTGTCATGACGACCGGTAATGGTCCATTATTACGCGTCATGACGCCGTGTCCGGACCATCTATCTAGGGTTACGTATAAGGCTAGTAGGGTTACTACTAGGGTTACGGCAGATTGCGTTATCTGCGCCGTTAAAGGTGCTTTTCAGCATGTCATGTTTTGTATACGCAACGTTCTAATTATGCTTAAGATGATGCCGTATCAAACTTTTAAACAGAATTGATCTGATCTGAACTTTTGTTTTGGCACATAATTCGCATCTATGATCTATCTGCAAAAAATCATGCTCATCTTTTAGTAGTAGCTTAAGCTTTGCTTGTGTTTACTTTTACTTTAGTAGTCACGACTCACGAATATAATAATATTGGAATTTCACACAACAAAAAACTAAATTACGTACGGCGAGGTGGTGTTGCGCGCGTTGTCGCAGCGCGCGCGCGAGGTCTTCGGCACGTCGTGCACGCCGACACTTAAGGCTTAGCTTAAAAATCACGAGTGGGCAGGAAAACATGGGCATATGAAGGTTCCCCGACCGAATCGGTGCAGTTTTCAACCTTTCTTCCGGAGAAAACCTTTGGCCCACGGGCTAGGGGTTTTGAATTCGAATCTCCGATTCAAACAGGCCTGCTTCACATTGCCATGCGAAGCAGGCGCGCGGTAAACCCGCGCGGGGAACTGCCCGCGGATGCCCGCGGTTTCCCCGTCTCACTCTTAGTTTTGCACGCGACTGAAGTTCGCGCGCAAACAGAGCCACACGCGCGTGCGCGTGAAAAGTAACGGGTAGTCACGTCGGCTAATCCAACACAACAACCACACGTGTGCGGCTACAGCAGCAGCACGTGCGTGTTCAAGGCACGAATAAACGTCTGAGGCACAACAGAGTGCATTTTCCAGACAACTATGCCGCGCGGACAGCGACGAACGCCAGTCTCGGCGGCTGAAAAAGCGACGACGTCGCAGCAAGGAGGTGGTACGCCGGCAACGCCGGGACCGCCTCAGGATCCACCATCCGCCACACCAGGGCCAAGTGACGCGAGCGCGGAGATCTTGGCAGCGGTGGCGGCTTTGGGACTACGGATGGGACAGCTGGAGCAGCAACAACAGCAGCAACAGCAGCAGGGTGACCCGGTCAGCATTGATTTGGGATTGGATGATGATGCAGAAGAGGATGATGATGTGGAGTATGTGACGAACGAGCAAGCGTACCTCTCGCAGCTCGTGCGCGAGGGCATTGCGTATGCGAACGGTCAGCCGTTTGCACGGCACGACGCGTCGCGCGCAGGATATACATTGCCCCTTCCTCAGCAGCTTCATCCGCAGCCACCGGAGCTGGGCTATGATCTCTTTGGGGATCGGACTTGGCAACATATCCAGCAGGAGAAGGAACTGAAGGGTGCATCGCTCAAGCATGAGTATCGGGCGGTGCGCTGCGCGCTTCCTTATTTGCAGGATGGATTGATGTTGCTGGAGGACGCGCGTAGCGTGATTGAGGATGACGATATTTCCGAAATTATTGGCGCAGCGCTCAATACAATCCGCGGAGGTTTCGCACTGCTCGGAAAACGATGCGACATGCTCAAGCTGCAGGTGGAGGCAAAAGTCAATCCGACCGTCATCACCAAGGATGCTCTGGTGCGACTACGCACGCATCAGACACCGATGGCGGAAGGATTAGACCTGCAGGATAGCAGTATTCTCGAGGTCCTTGAGGATCTGCAGAAAACCACTGACACGAAGCTCGCACGCCTCACCGCGGAGAAGATAGCAGGTGCTATCTCTAACGGAGGCGCGCAGGGAGCGGGCGCGGGGAAGAATCCCAAGGTGCAAAACGCGCCGACGGCTGCGCTCCGCGGGCGCGGCGACAAGCCGGCAGTGCCAGTAAAGAAGGTGCCTCCTCCGGCACCAGCCCCCCCGACGGCGGAGAAGCAGGTACGTTTTACGGACAAACCCGCTGCGCCCACGGATGGTGGCGGTCGAGGAGGAGGACGCGGCGGCGGACGCGACGGAGGTCGCGGAGCTGGTCGCGGCAGGGGACGTGGCGCAGATGGCGCTAGTCCCAATACGAGTGCGAAAGACAAGGGCAAACAGCCTGCCGCACCATCACCACCGGGCCCATCGATCTTGCAGGCAGAACTCGACCCCTATGAGGAATGACGCTGCACGTGCGTTGGACGCACCCGCCGCGCAGGCGGGATTTGGAGGGGATACCGGAGAGGCTGCTGAAAAGCGCCGAAAACAAAAAAGTGAGGAGAGACGCGAGACATGTCGCGAACGCACGGCGTTTCATGAAAGCGAAACAGGACCAGTGCGACGACAGATGTACACAGCACGACGAGAATACGATCCACGGGCGACCCGCAAGCAGGTGGCGAGCTTGGCAGGAGATTGGCGCGCCGAGGCGGGTCATTCGATGGCTTCGACGAGGCGTGCCGATCATGTGGCTCACACGCCCGCCGCGCCCGTATCGGTTCGCTCCAGTGGCTTTCTCGCCAGAGCAGGAGGCATGGTTTGTGAAGGAGCGGGATCGCTTTTACGCGTCGGGCGCTTGGGCGCCCGCACGCCAGCGCACGCACGTGTCGCCGGCATTTCTGGTCGAGAAGCCGGACAAGCCGGATGGCACAAAGGATTGGAGGCTCGTCGTCAATCTGAAGTTCCTCAACAGGTATTGTCGTCAGCTGAGATTGCGATACGACACTCTCAAGGCGTTGCGCACCATGGCGCGGCGGAACGAGTACATGTTCGCGCTGGACGTAAAAGATGGTTATTATCATCTACGCCTGCAGGAATCGGAGGAGCATTTTATGACATTCAGCGTGGTCATAGCAGGAGAGATACAGTACATAACATGCGTGGGCTTGCCAATGGGATGGCAGCACAGTGCGTATTATTTTGTACACCTCATGCGCGTCGTGGTACGACATCTCCGGGCACCGGAGCTAGCGGAGGAGCTGCGGAAGGTGCGCGAACTGCGCAAATCTGGAGCACTACCGCGGATCTTGCAACGGCAGCTCAAAGCGCCGCAAGACCAACATCGTCTACGTATACTGGCGTACGTGGACGATTTTCTCTTCCTCGCTCCTACGCGGGAAGAGGCGCTACAGGCGATGCGACAGGTCGACGACTTGTTTCTTCGCCTCGGCGTACAAAAACATCCGACCAAGTTCACGCCGGAGCCGGTACAGCAGCTCGTGCACTTGGGTATGGATGTCGACCTCGAGTCAGGGCGATTCCGAGTCACCAAGAAGAGGTGCGCGCAATTGCGTGCACAAGCCAAAGACCTCATCTGCAGAGCGACGCGTCACCAGCGATGGGTACCGGCGAAGGAGCTCGCATCTTTCGCGGGGCTTGCCAACGCATGTCTTCTGGCAGTGGAGCCCGCGCGATTTTTCCTCCGCTCGATCTACGTCGCGCTCGAGACGCGAAGTTCGTGGGAAGGAAACTGTCGATTAGATCGACAAGCTCTGAGGGACCTCAGCTGGTGGAACGCCTTCCACTACGAACACAAGTGGAACGGCGCTGCAATCTGGAAGCGTCCGACGCAAGCGATCCTTCACTGCGATGCCGCAGGAGGCAAGCAACATGGCTGGGGCGGCGCTTTGAACGGAAAACACACAGCGCGGGGCGCGTGGACGCCGGCACAGGCGGAACAGCACATTACGCTGCTGGAATTGAAGGCGGTGCGTTTCACGATCGAAACGTTCGTCCACTTCCTCCGAGGCAGAGTCGTGCGATTGCACGAGGACAATATGGGCGTCGTAGGCATCCTCGCGTCGTCGACATCAAAATCACCGAAGATCATGCGCGAGATGCGCAAACTGTGGTGGTTGCTGGACGCGAACGGCATTCAACTGCAGGATGTGGAGTACATCCGATCCGAGGCGAATGTACTCGCGGACGCGCTTTCGCGAGAGCGGGTGCATCCGCTTTTGCGTCCGCTCAGGCGGTCGTTCATCTCGTACGTCGAGGACAAGTGGCAACGGCGTCACACCGTCGACCGGTTCGCGACATTCGCAGGGGCAGTCGCGCCGAGATACTACACCATTCGGCACTGCGAGCCTCAGGCGGAGGGCGTGGGCGCATTCACCACCACGTGGCGGCGGGAGGTCAATTTTGCGAGACCGCCGCCCAATCAAATCAGCGCCGTGATCCGGCTATTGCAGCAGGATCCGGCGGTGTCGGCCACGGTCGTCGTGCCGTATTGGCCGGGGGCGATGTGGTTCGCGCCGCTTATGGCGCTGACGACGGCATCCATGGTTCTGCCATGGACGGCAATCGAGCTGGGTACGTGCGTTTCCAGCGCGACCAGGCCCTGGAACGTCATCGTTTGCCGGGTCGGGCCCGACCAGCCTGGTTGCATCTGAGCGCTCCAGCGAGGGCGCGTGAAGTGGTGTCGCAGGTGCGCGCCACAGCCAATTGGCGTGCGGTGGCGGCGAGACGCATGCGCACGGCTTTGGGCACATCCAAGGCGGGGCTTGCTACGCTGGCGTACTGGCGGGAGGCCAATACAGAGGGCACCCGGGTGCGCTACGATGCACGCTGGGAAGCGTTTGCCGCTTACTGCGATCGCGCGGGGCGGAGCGCGCTGCCAGCCACGCCGGAGACGGTGGCCATGTATCTTGCTGTGTTGGCGCAAAAGTATCGCAACACACGCAAGGGCGCATCAGCCAAGTCATACAAGCAGATCGTTGCCGCGATCAACCACGTGCATCGTGAGTTTCATCTGGAGACGCCGGGAGGCGCCAACCTCGTCAAGCAAGTAAGGCGAGGAATCCGTGCGGAACAGGCGGAGATGCTCTCTGATACACCGCAGCGAACGTACCTGCCCATCAGCGTCCTCTACCAGATCCTGGAGCTGGCAGAGACGACGACGAATGTGTCGCTCCTGGCGGATTGTGCAGCAGTTCTTTTTGCATTCGTGCTTTTTGCGCGAGCATCCACGGCAAAAGCGGTGATCGAGCGTGATGTGGTGCTGGACGACACCAATGCACGCCTCACTGTCATCGAGCGCTTTTTCAAAGGGCGCAGCAGGCGAACGCCATCGCTACGCGTCTTTGAATTTGGCGAGCACGCATTCCCGCGTGTGCGGGCGGTCCTCGCGCGCTTTCGACGTTTGCGTGGCGCGGTCCGCGAGGTATCGCCGTGCTTCGCGCTGGCAGGCGAGCGGGCTAGGCAGCCCAACCGCCAGCTAGCGCGTGTGCTGCAGCAGCTGCAGGTGACGGCACCACGGGGTACGTACTACTCGTGGCACAGCCTGCGCAAGGGCGCGGCGACATGTGCATTTGCATTGCATGTCCGATACGAATCCATCTGCGCGTACGGTGGCTGGAGTGTCGCCAGCGGCGTTGCACATGATTACATCGACCCGCTGGCTGCGTCAGATGCGCGTGGAGCACATTTCTTTGGGTGGCTCATGCCTTCCGTGGTGCCGCCCGGCGCGCCGCGTTAACGCGCGCGCCGCATTCATACTCTGGCCATTCGGTCGGTGAAACCTTTGGCCCACGGGCTAGGGGTTTTGAATTCGAATCTCCGATTCAAACAGGCCTGCTTCACATTGCCATGCGAAGCAGGCGCGCGGTAAACCCGCGCGGGGAACTGCCCGCGGATGCCCGCGGTTTCCCCGTCTCACTCTTAGTTTTGCACGCGACTGAAGTTCGCGCGCACCCACCCAGACCCTCCCTCTCTAAGGCACGATTGGGACAGGCAAAAAACGACGTGATTAACGAATAATTTATTGTAATTATTTCGATACCTTTTTTGGCCATTCGGTCGGTGAAACCCCCATTTTTAATTATTTCCTTTCTCCGACCAGAAGTCGCGGCCACCACCAGATCGCGGCTTGATGATGGCGCGCGTGCGTTGCGGTTTGCAGCTGCAGCTGCTTGCACTGCTCAGCCTCGCGCTTGACCCGCGTCCTGCGGCCGCCGTGGACCTGTACATCCCAACCTTCCTCGCGTCGCAGAGCGGCAAGGCGGAGCGCGTCAGCGCCGACTCAGTCAACAAGTGCGACGCCGTTAACCGCCGCGACCTCCCGCCGCGGAGCGACGTGCTAAAGACGGTTGATGGTGCAGACGGCCTGCCGGTGCTCGAACGTGGTGGCGTGAACAGGCAGAGATGGCGCACATGTGCGGTGGTCGGAAACGCAGGACACCTGACAGGCACCAAGTACGGCGGGGCGATCGACGGGAACGACGCAGTGATCCGAATGAACCAGGCGCCCACCCAGGGATACGAGGACATTGTCGGTGCTAAGACAACGATACGCGTCATCAACAAGGAGTGGCTGGTCAAATACGCCGATAACGTGCCGTGGCTGCCATGGGAGCGCAACGCCGTCCTGCTCAGCCGAGGCGACAACGAGGAGCGCGTGGGACGTGGGAAGTACGCACCGGCTCTCAGTAACGCGGAAACGCGAAGAAAGGTGCTTGCCGCCGCCGCCAGGAACAGGGTGCGCGTGATGAAGACAAATAAGCGGCTCGTCGACGCGGCGTGGCGAAAAATTGAAAAGCAGGAGACGTGCGAGCCGAGCGGCTTCAAGTGCCCTCAGTGTAAGCCGAGCTCGGGTTTCCTCGCGGTGGCCATCGCACTGGCACTCTGCGAGCGCGTCAACGTCTTCGGTATGGCGGGCAGCCGATTCGTGCAGGCAAACAAACAATATCCATACCACTACTACAATTTCAGGGGCACCCAGCTCAAGCAGGGCTACGCAGGCCACGCCTTCACGTCTGAGCTTGCTCTCATACGTAAGGCCGACGAGACGGGCGTTCTGCGCCTGTGCCATGACGAAAATGCCGTGGTTGGCGGCAGCGATGGCGCGTGCGAGGACGACTCGCCGTGCTGCACGGCGGCAACGACCTGACCCGCAGGGGCATGTTTCGTGCTAAAATTGTACTACGTAAACTGTTATACGAAATTTCGTAGAAAATCTATCAGATACAGTGTATGCGAGTTGTATATTGTGCGCGCCACAGAGACATATTGATGTACCGCCGTGATGAGTTCATGCCACTCGTAGACGCGTAAGCTCGCAAAGAATCCCAGAGCCCTCCCTGCCCGCACCCTCCCACATCTTGCCCGGCCACAACCCAGTGCCCACTCATTCCCACACCTTCCCCCTTCCCAAAGTACACATTGTAATATACACACACGGCAGCACGAAGAATGCCGTGCGCGTCTAGCAAAGCTTTGCGTCAAATTGACACAGCAAACTCTGCATGCGCTCAATTTTGTTTTTGAAGTACTGATTCTCCGATTGCAACTGCACCGAGCGCGCCTCGACATCTGATAGGCGCTGCGCCATTTCATCTATCGTTGCTGCTTGAATTTGTTTCGAATCGTCATCAATACTAGCATTTGTGTTGCCGAGCATGGTGCTCAGCAGTCGACGAGTCGACTGAGACTCGTTTGTACGTATTTCGTTGCTTTCGTCCAAAAACTCAGCGTCACTCAGTAGCTCACGTCTGCGTGTTTGAGTTCCCACAACTGTACCATCTGTGTTCGCGGTCGGAGCTGCATTGTGGACACGCAAATTTCCAGATGTATCAGCAAAGTAATAATGTGAAGTTCCTCCCGTGTCGACCAATACGAAATGGCCAGGAGTATTTGCGCCAGCACCATTGTTCAATGTTAGCACACCTTGAGCCGATCCAGCCGTTCCAGCACTTAGTGCACCGGCAACATTCACCGCCGCCCCAAAAAAGGAGTTACCGGCAACGCCAATGCCTCCACCGACGATTAACGCGCCATCTGCACTAGAAGTCGCCGCCGTGTTGTCGGATATCGTGACGACACCACCGAAGTGGGATGCAAGAGCCACGCCCACGCCGCCTGTCACGATGAGCGCGCCCGTCGTTGACGAACTCGCCGGCGTGTTGTCGGATACCGTGACGGCACCAGAGGATACCGTGACGGCACCACCGAAGTTGGATGCAGCACTCGTGCCCACGCCGCCTGTCACGACGAGCGCGGCGGTCGTTGCCGAAGCCGCCGCCGTGCTGTCGGATATCGTGACGACACCAGCGAAGTGGGATGCAAGAGCCACGCCCACGCCGCCTGTCACGATGAGCGCGCCCGTCGTTGACGAACTCGCCGGCGTGTTGTCGGATACCGTGACCGGCTTCACTGCCACGATCAGCTCTGCTCCGTCTCGCGTGTCGAATTGCATGTAGTTGTTCGTGTCTTCCCTGATGAGGAACGCATTCTGCTCGTTATCTTTGAGATTCAATGTGACAGCTCCAGTGATCGTGAGCGTGTCAGCACTGGCAAGGTCACCAAGCGCAGTGTTGCCGCCCACGTTGAGATTCTCCGCAATGCCGACGCCGCCAGCGACAACCAGCGCACCGGCGGTATTGGCGCCTGATGTCGTGGTGGCGGATACCGTGACGACACCAGCGAAGTTGGATGCAAGAGCCACGCCCACGCCGCCAGTCACGATGAGCGCGCCCGTCGTTGACGAACTCGCCGGCGTGTTGTCGGATACCGTGACGGCACCAGAGGATACCGTGACGGCACCACCGAAGTTGGATGCAGCACTCGTGCCCACGCCGCCTGTCACGACGAGCGCGGCGGTCGTTGCCGAAGCCGCCGCCGTGCTGTCGGATATCGTGACGACACCAGCGAAGTGGGATGCAAGAGCCACGCCCACGCCGCCTGTCACGATGAGCGCGCCCGTCGTTGACGAACTCGCCGGCGTGTTGTCGGATACCGTGACCGGCTTCACTGCCACGATCAGCTCTGCTCCGTCTCGCGTGTCGAATTGCATGTAGTTGTTCGTGTCTTCCCTGATGAGGAACGCATTCTGCTCGTTATCTTTGAGATTCAATGTGACAGCTCCAGTGATCGTGAGCGTGTCAGCACTGGCAAGGTCACCAAGCGCAGTGTTGCCGCCCACGTTGAGATTCTCCGCAATGCCGACGCCGCCAGCGACAACCAGCGCACCGGCGGTATTGGCGCCTGATGTCGTGGTGGCGGATACCGTGACGACACCAGCGAAGTTGGATGCAAGAGCCACGCCCACGCCGCCTGTCACGATGAGCGCGCCCGTCGTTGACGAACTCGCCGGCGTGTTGTCGGATACCGTGACCGGCTTCACTGCCACGATCAGCTCTGCTCCGTCTCGCGTGTCGAATTGCATGTAGTTGTTCGTGTCTTCCCTGATGAGGAACGCATTCTGCTCGTTATCTTTGAGATTCAATGTGACAGCTCCAGTGATCGTGAGCGTGTCAGCACTGGCAAGGTCACCAAGCGCAGTGTTGCCGCCCACGTTGAGATTCTCCGCAATGCCGACGCCGCCAGCGACAACCAGCGCACCGGCGGTATTGGCGCCTGATGTCGTGGTGGCGGATACCGTGACGACACCAGCGAAGTTGGATGCAAGAGCCACGCCCACGCCGCCTGTCACGATGAGCGCGCCCGTCGTTGACGAACTCGCCGGCGTGTTGTCGGATACCGTGACCGGCTTCACTGCCACGATCAGCTCTCCTCCGGTATCTTGCGTGTCGAATCGCATGTAATTGTTCGCGCCTTCCGTGATGAGGAACGCATTCTGCTCGTTATCTTTGAGATTCAATGTGACAGCTCCAGTGATCGTGAGCGTGTCAGCACTGGCAAGGTTACCAAGCGCAGTGTTGCCGCCCACGTTGAGATTCTCCGCAATGCCGACGCCGCCTGTCACGATGAGCGCGCCCGTCGTTGCATCACTCGACGTCGTGGTGGCGGATACCGTGACCGGCTTCACTGCCACGATCAGCTCTCCTCCGGTATCTTGCGTGTCGAATCGCATGTAGTTGTTCGCGCCTTCCGTGATGAGGAACGCATTCTGCTCGTTATCTTTGAGATTCAATGTGACAGCTCCAGTGATCGTGAGCGTGTCAGCACTGGCAAGGTCACCAAGCGCAGTGTTGCCGCCCACGTTGAGATTCTCCGCAATGCCGACGCCGCCAGCGACAACCAGCGCACCGGCGGTATTGGCGCCTGATGTCGTCGTATCGGATACCGTGACGACACCACCGAAGTTGGATGCAGCACTCACGCCCACGCCGCCAGTCACGATGAGCGCGCCCGTCGTTGCCGTACTCGCCGCCGTGCTGTCGGTTATCGTGACCGGTTTGGTGGATGTGATCTTCTCCTGGCCGTTTGAGGTTGTGAACGTCAGGTACGGAGTCGACCCCTCCCTGAACACTGCGGCATTTGCGTGATTGTCTGGCATGGTGTGCTTAAAGGTTCCCTGAGAAGTGATCGCGTCACTCGTCGCATCGCCGAGGAACACGTCCCCGTTGATGTTTGCATCGCTCTGAAGTATGACATCCTTCGCGACATCCATCTTTCCGCCAATATGAACATTTTTCGCAAAACCCGCGCCACCGTTTGTGTATAATGAATACGTAAGTGCGTCATTAGTCTGGAGCAGCCTTCGTCGTGATGTCGAGCTACCAAAGGACGTCTTTGCCTCATCGCTGCTGTCAAATATTGTGACAGCGCTGTACAAATCCATGCCATAAAATGATCCAGTCAACTTACCAGAGCTCGTTAGAGTCATCCCATCAATACCAGAGGTCAGCGACGTCATGCCAGTGCTCGCAGACGTGTAGTCGCCCTTGGTGACGACCGACATGCCGCCAGATCCAGACTCCGCCGTAATGCCGCCCTTGTCTGATGAGGCGGTGATGTACACCGAGGCGGCATCTGTGCCCCCGGACTTGATATTCACGCTCGACTCCACGCTGTGGATGTTCACGTCGTGCGAGGGATTCTCGCCGCCGTACGACGTGATGGACGCGCCGTAGAAGCCTCCGACGAAGCTTCCCGTACTCGTCATGAGCGTTCCACCAAGACCGGACGTCGCGTCGATGGAACCAGATCCTGCTGTGCCCGCGCCGAGAGAAATATCCGTCTCTGCCGTCAGCGACGTCATGCCAGTGCTCGCAGACGTGTAGTCGCCCTTGGTGACGACCGACATGCCGCCAGATCCAGACTCCGCCGTAATGCCGCCCTTGTCTGATGAGGCGGTGATGTACACCGAGGCGGCATCTGTGCCCCCGGACTTGATATTCACGCTCGACTCCACGCTGTGGATGTTCACGTCGTGCGAGGGATTCTCGCCGCCGTACGACGTGATGGACGCGCCGTAGAAGCCTCCGACGAAGCTTCCCGTACTCGTCATGAGCGTTCCACCAAGACCGGACGTCGCGTCGATGGAACCAGATCCTGCCGTGCCCGCGCCGAGAGAAATATCCGTCTCTGCCGTCAGCGACGTCATGCCAGTGCTCGCAGACGTGTAGTCGCCCTTGGTGACGACCGACATGCCACCAGATCCAGACTCCGCCGTAATGCCGCCCTTGTCTGATGAGGCGGTGATGTACACCGAGGCGGCATCTGTGCCCCCGGACTTGATATTCACGCTCGACTCCACGCTGTGGATGTTCACGTCGTGCGAGGGATTCTCGCCGCCGTACGACGTGATGGACGCGCCGTAGAAGCCTCCGACGAAGCTTCCCGTACTCGTCATGAGCGTTCCACCAAGACCGGACGTCGCGTCGATGGAACCAGATCCTGCCGTGCCCGCGCCGAGAGAAATATCCGTCTCTGCCGTCAGCGACGTCATGCCAGTGCTCGCAGACGTGTAGTCGCCCTTGGTGACGACCGACATGCCGCCAGATCCAGACTCCGCCGTAATGCCGCCCTTGTCTGATGAGGCGGTGATGTACACCGAGGCGGCATCTGTGCCCCCGGACTTGATATTCACGCTCGACTCCACGCTGTGGATGTTCACGTCGTGCGAGGGATTCTCGCCGCCGTACGACGTGATGGACGCGCCGTAGAAGCCTCCGACGAAGCTTCCCGTACTCGTCATGAGCGTTCCACCAAGACCGGACGTCGCGTCGATGGAACCAGATCCTGCTGTGCCCGCGCCGAGAGAAATATCCGTCTCTGCCGTCAGCGACGTCATGCCAGTGCTCGCAGACGTGTAGTCGCCCTTGGTGACGACCGACATGCCGCCAGATCCAGACTCCGCCGTAATGCCGCCCTTGTCTGATGAGGCGGTGATGTACACCGAGGCGGCATCTGTGCCCCCGGACTTGATATTCACGCTCGACTCCACGCTGTGGATGTTCACGTCGTGCGAGGGATTCTCGCCGCCGTACGACGTGATGGACGCGCCGTAGAAGCCTCCGACGAAGCTTCCCGTACTCGTCATGAGCGTTCCACCAAGACCGGACGTCGCGTCGATGGAACCAGATCCTGCCGTGCCCGCGCCGAGAGAAATATCCGTCTCTGCCGTCAGCGACGTCATGCCAGTGCTCGCAGACGTGTAGTCGCCCTTGGTGACGACCGACATGCCACCAGATCCAGACTCCGCCGTAATGCCGCCCTTGTCTGATGAGGCGGTGATGTACACCGAGGCGGCATCTGTGCCCCCGGACTTGATATTCACGCTCGACTCCACGCTGTGGATGTTCACGTCGTGCGAGGGATTCTCGCCGCCGTACGACGTGATGGACGCGCCGTAGAAGCCTCCGACGAAGCTTCCCGTACTCGTCATGAGCGTTCCACCAAGACCGGACGTCGCGTCGATGGAACCAGATCCTGCCGTGCCCGCGCCGAGAGAAATATCCGTCTCTGCCGTCAGCGACGTCATGCCAGTGCTCGCAGACGTGTAGTCGCCCTTGGTGACGACCGACATGCCGCCAGATCCAGACTCCGCCGTAATGCCGCCCTTGTCTGATGAGGCGGTGATGTACACCGAGGCGGCATCTGTGCCCCCGGACTTGATATTCACGCTCGACTCCACGCTGTGGATGTTCACGTCGTGCGAGGGATTCTCGCCGCCGTACGACGTGATGGACGCGCCGTAGAAGCCTCCGACGAAGCTTCCCGTACTCGTCATGAGCGTTCCACCAAGACCGGACGTCGCGTCGATGGAACCAGATCCTGCTGTGCCCGCGCCGAGAGAAATATCCGTCTCTGCCGTCAGCGACGTCATGCCAGTGCTCGCAGACGTGTAGTCGCCCTTGGTGACGACCGACATGCCGCCAGATCCAGACTCCGCCGTAATGCCGCCCTTGTCTGATGAGGCGGTGATGTACACCGAGGCGGCATCTGTGCCCCCGGACTTGATATTCACGCTCGACTCCACGCTGTGGATGTTCACGTCGTGCGAGGGATTCTCGCCGCCGTACGACGTGATGGACGCGCCGTAGAAGCCTCCGACGAAGCTTCCCGTACTCGTCATGAGCGTTCCACCAAGACCGGACGTCGCGTCGATGGAACCAGATCCTGCCGTGCCCGCGCCTATGGTCACCCCGCCTGTGCTACTACTTGACAGAATCGATACAGCCTCGGGTGAAGATTGATCACTTTGAATACTGACAGGACCAGTACTCAAAACACTTGTGCCAAGATCACTTTGTACACTGATTGATCCAGCACTTGTGATGCTTGTACCACCAAGACTTGAATCCAAAAGAATCTTGCCACTAGAGCTCATCCTAACACCACCAGAAGTGCTCGAAGCCTTAATTAGTACCGATTCATCATCAACACTTGAACTCGAAAGTGATGCCTGGCCAGTTGTCTTCGCAATTATTCCAGAATCACCAGCAGCGAACCAAAGTCGACCACGAGAACTTGACGCAGCATCTAAACTTATACCGCCGTCCTCATCCAAAGCTTCAATACTCACAGATGAATAGCTCTTTTCTCCGCTTCGCAAATTCAAGCTAGCTATAGAACTGTGCAGCGTGATGTCGCCCGTGCCGCCCGGAGAGCCGTACGATGTCACAACCGCGCCGTAGAAGCCGCCCACGAGAGCGCCTGTGCTGCTCATGTACGTGCCGCCCGTGCCAGATGCAACCTCGACGCTGCCGCTGCCGTGCGTGCCGCCTTGCACAGATACGCCGCCGGACGCGCTCGTCGCCGTGATGCTCACCGCGCCGTCCTTCGCGCCCGCGCTCTCGATCGCCACGGTGTCTTGCGCGCTGACAAGCACGCCGCCCTCCGCGTGGCTCGCCGTGATCTTCACCGACGACGACGACGCCTGCGTGCTGTCGACGGCGACCGTGCCAGAGCTGCCCACGGACACGCCGCCCGTGCTGCTCGACACCGTCACGCTGCCGCCGTCCTCCGGCGCCTGCATCGTCACGCCGCCATTCTCCGCAGTGGCTGTCAAGAGCACCGTCGACGCGTGCGTGCCCACGCCCTCGATCGTCACGCCGCCGCTCGCGTGCGTGTTACGCACGTGCACGGCGCTCGCGCTGTTCTGAGTCGACGCGACGTCAACCTTGCCGGTGCTCATCACACTCACGCCGCCCGTGCCCGCGCCGACCGTCACAGAACCCGCCGCGTGCGTCGCCGCCTGGATCGTTACTCCGCCCTCGTCGTGCGACGCCTCGATGCTCACAGCCGCAGCGTCCGCCTCGCCAGCCTGCACGTTCACGCTCGCGAGCGTACTGTGCAGCGCGATGTCGCCCGTGCCGCCCGGAGAGCCGTACGATGTCACAACCGCGCCGTAGAAGCCGCCCACGAGAGCGCCTGTGCTGCTCATGTACGTGCCGCCCGTGCCAGACGCAACCTCGACGCTGCCGCTGCCGTGCGTGCCGCCTTGCACAGACACGCCGCCGGACGCGCTCGTCGCCGTGATGCTCACCGCGCCGTCCTTCGCGCCCGCGCTCTCGATCGCCACGGTGTCTTGCGCGCCGACAAGCACGCCGCCCTCCGCGTGGCTCGCCGTGACCTTCACCGAAGACGACGACGCCTGCGTGCTGTCGACGGCGACCGTGCCAGAGCTGCCCACGGACACGCCGCCCGTGCTGCTCGACACCGTCACGCTGCCGCCGTCCTCCGGCGCCTGCATCGTCACGCCGCCATTCTCCGCAGTGGCTGCCAAGAGCACCGTCGACGCGTGCGTGCCCACGCCCTCGATCGTCACGCCGCCGCTCGCGTGCGTGTTACGTACGTGCACGGCGCTCGCGCTGTTCTGAGCCGACGCGACGTCAACCTTGCCGTCGCCGAACACGCTGATGGAGTCCGTACTCGTCACACTCACGCCGCCCGTGCCCGCGCCGACCGTCACAGAACCCGCCGCGTGCGTCGCCGCCTGGATCGTCACGCCGCCCTCGTCGTGCGACGCCTCGATGCTCACAGCCGCAGCGTCCGCCTCGCCAGCCTGCACGTTCACGCTCGCGAGCGAGCTGTGCAGCGTGATGTCGCCCGTGCCGCCCGGAGAGCCGTACGATGTCACAACCGCGCCGTAGAAGCCGCCCACGAGAGCGCCTGTGCTGCTCATGTACGTGCCGCCCGTGCCAGACGCAATCTCGACGCTGCCGCTGCCGTGCGTGCCGCCTTGCACAGATACGCCGCCGGACGCGCTCGTCGCCGTGATGCTCACCGCGCCGTCCTTCGCGCCCGCGCTCTCGATCGCCACGGTGTCTTGCGCGCCGACAAGCACGCCGCCCTCCGCGTGGCTCGCCGTGATCTTCACCGACGACGACGACGCCTGCGTGCTGTCGACGGCGACCGTGCCAGAGCTGCCCACGGACACGCCGCCCGTGCTGCTCGACACCGTCACGCTGCCGCCGTCTTCCGGCGCCTGCATCGTCACGCCGCCATTCTCCGCAGTGGCTGTCAAGAGCACCGTCGACGCGTGCGTGCCCACGCCCTCGATCGTCACGCCGCCGCTCGCGTGCGTGTTACGTACGTGCACGGCGCTCGCGCTGTTCTGAGCCGACGCGACGTCAACCTTGCCGTCGCCGAACACGCTGATGGAGTCCGTACTCGTCACACTCACGCCGCCCGTGCCCGCGCCGACCGTCACAGAACCCGCCGCGTGCGTCGCCGCCTGGATCATCACGCCGCCCTCGTCGTGCGACGCCTCGATGCTCACGGCCGCAGCGTCCGCCTCGCCAGCCTGCACGTTCACGCTCGCGAGCGAGCTGTGCAGCGTGATGTCGCCCGTGCCGCCCGGAGAGCCGTACGATGTCACAACCGCGCCGTAGAAGCCGCCCACGAGAGCGCCTGTGCTGCTCATGTACGTGCCGCCCGTGCCAGACGCAACCTCGACGCTGCCGCTACCGTGCGTGCCGCCTTGCACAGATACGCCGCCGGACGCGCTCGTCGCCGTGATGCTCACCGCGCCGTCCTTCGCGCCCGCGCTCTCGATCGCCACGGTGTCTTGCGCGCCGACAAGCACGCCGCCCTCCGCGTGGCTCGCCGTGATCTTCACCGACGACGACGACGCCTGCGTGCTGTCGACGGCGACCGTGCCAGAGCTGCCCACGGACACGCCGCCCGTGCTGCTCGACACCGTCACGCTGCCGCCGTCCTCCGGCGCCTGCATCGTCACGCCGCCATTCTCCGCAGTGGCTGTCAAGAGCACCGTCGACGCGTGCGTGCCCACGCCCTCGATCGTCACGCCGCCGCTCGCGTGCGTGTTACGCACGTGCACGGCGCTCGCGCTGTTTTGAGCCGACGCGACGTCAACCTTGCCGTCGCCGAACACGCTGATGGAGTCCGTACTCGTCACACTCACGCCGCCCGTGCCCGCGCCGACCGTCACAGAACCCGCCGCGTGCGTCGCCGCCTGGATCATCACGCCGCCCTCGTCGTGCGACGCCTCGATGCTCACGGCCGCAGCGTCCGCCTCGCCAGCCTGCACGTTCACGCTCGCGAGCGAGCTGTGCAGCGTGATGTCGCCCGTGCCGCCCGGAGAGCCGTACGATGTCACAACCGCGCCGTAGAAGCCGCCCACGAGAGCGCCTGTGCTGCTCATGTACGTGCCGCCCGTGCCAGACGCAACCTCGACGCTGCCGCTACCGTGCGTGCCGCCTTGCACAGATACGCCGCCGGACGCGCTCGTCGCCGTGATGCTCACCGCGCCGTCCTTCGCGCCCGCGCTCTCGATCGCCACGGTGTCTTGCGCACCGACGAGCACGCCGCCCTCCGCGTGGCTCGCCGTGATCTTCACCGACGACGACGACGCCTGCGTGCTGTCGACGGCGACCGTGCCAGAGCTGCCCACGGACACGCCGCCCGTGCTGCTCGACACCGTCACGCTGCCGCCGTCCTCCGGCGCCTGCATCGTCACGCCGCCATTCTCCGCAGTGGCTGTCAAGAGCACCGTCGACGCGTGCGTGCCCACGCCCTCGATCGTCACGCCGCCGCTCGCGTGCGTGTTACGTACGTGCACGGCGCTCGCGCTGTTCTGAGTCGACGCGACGTCAACCTTGCCGGTGCTCATCACACTCACGCCGCCCGTGCCCGCGCCGACCGTCACAGAACCCGCCGCGTGCGTCGCCGCCTGGATCATCACGCCGCCCTCGTCGTGCGACGCCTCGATGCTCACGGCCGCAGCGTCCGCCTCGCCAGCCTGCACGTTCACGCTCGCGAGCGAGCTGTGCAGCGTGATGTCGCCCGTGCCGCCCGGAGAGCCGTACGATGTCACAACCGCGCCGTAGAAGCCGCCCACGAGAGCGCCTGTGCTGCTCATGTACGTGCCGCCCGTGCCAGACGCAACCTCGACGCTGCCGCTGCCGTGCGTGCCGCCTTGCACAGACACGCCGCCGGACGCGCTCGTCGCCGTGATGCTCACCGCGCCGTCCTTCGCGCCCGCGCTCTCGATCGCCACGGTGTCTTGCGCGCCGACAAGCACGCCGCCCTCCGCGTGGCTCGCCGTGATCTTCACCGACGACGACGACGCCTGCGTGCTGTCGACGGCGACCGTGCCAGAGCTGCCCACGGACACGCCGCCCGTGCTGCTCGACACCGTCACGCTGCCGCCGTCCTCCGGCGCCTGCATCGTCACGCCGCCATTCTCCGCAGAGGCTGTCAAGAGCACCGTCGACGCGTGCGTGCCCACGCCCTCGATCGTCACGCCGCCGCTCGCGTGCGTGTTACGTACGTGCACGGCGCTCGCGCTGTTCTGAGCCGACGCGACGTCAACCTTGCCGTCGCCGAACACGCTGATGGAGTCCGTACTCGTCACACTCACGCCGCCCGTGCCCGCGCCGACCGTCACAGAACCCGCCGCGTGCGTCGCCGCCTGGATCATCACGCCGCCCTCGTCGTGCGACGCCTCGATGCTCACGGCCGCAGCGTCCGCCTCGCCAGCCTGCACGTTCACGCTCGCGAGCGAGCTGTGCAGCGTGATGTCGCCCGTGCCGCCCGGAGAGCCGTACGATGTCACAACCGCGCCGTAGAAGCCGCCCACGAGAGCGCCTGTGCTGCTCATGTACGTGCCGCCCGTGCCAGACGCAACCTCGACGCTGCCGCTACCGTGCGTGCCGCCTTGCACAGATACGCCGCCGGACGCGCTCGTCGCCGTGATGCTCACCGCGCCGTCCTTCGCGCCCGCGCTCTCGATCGCCACGGTGTCTTGCGCGCCGACAAGCACGCCGCCCTCCGCGTGGCTCGCCGTGATCTTCACCGACGACGACGACGCCTGCGTGCTGTCGACGGCGACCGTGCCAGAGCTGCCCACGGACACGCCGCCCGTGCTGCTCGACACCGTCACGCTGCCGCCGTCCTCCGGCGCCTGCATCGTCACGCCGCCATTCTCCGCAGAGGCTGTCAAGAGCACCGTCGACGCGTGCGTGCCCACGCCCTCGATCGTCACGCCGCCGCTCGCGTGCGTGTTACGCACGTGCACGGCGCTCGCGCTGTTCTGAGCCGACGCGACGTCAACCTTGCCGTCGCCGAACACGCTGATGGAGTCCGTACTCGTCACACTCACGCCGCCCGTGCCCGCGCCGACCGTCACAGAACCCGCCGCGTGCGTCGCCGCCTGGATCATCACGCCGCCCTCGTCGTGCGACGCCTCGATGCTCACGGCCGCAGCGTCCGCCTCGCCAGCCTGCACGTTCACGCTCGCGAGCGAGCTGTGCAGCGTGATGTCGCCCGTGCCGCCCGGAGAGCCGTACGATGTCACAACCGCGCCGTAGAAGCCGCCCACGAGAGCGCCTGTGCTGCTCATGTACGTGCCGCCCGTGCCAGACGCAACCTCGACGCTGCCGCTGCCGTGCGTGCCGCCTTGCACAGATACGCCGCCGGACGCGCTCGTCGCCGTGATGCTCACCGCGCCGTCCTTCGCGCCCGCGCTCTCGATCGCCACGGTGTCTTGCGCGCCGACAAGCACGCCGCCCTCCGCGTGGCTCGCCGTGATCTTCACCGACGACGACGACGCCTGCGTGCTGTCGACGGCGACCGTGCCAGAGCTGCCCACGGACACGCCGCCCGTGCTGCTCGACACCGTCACGCTGCCGCCGTCCTCCGGCGCCTGCATCGTCACGCCGCCATTCTCCGCAGTGGCTGCCAAGAGCACCGTCGACGCGTGCGTGCCCACGCCCTCGATCGTCACGCCGCCGCTCGCGTGCGTGTTACGCACGTGCACGGCGCTCGCGCTGTTCTGAGCCGACGCGACGTCAACCTTGCCGTCGCCGAACACGCTGATGGAGTCCGTACTCGTCACACTCACGCCGCCCGTGCCCGCGCCGACCGTCACAGAACCCGCCGCGTGCGTCGCCGCCTGGATCATCACGCCGCCCTCGTCGTGCGACGCCTCGATGCTCACGGCCGCAGCGTCCGCCTCGCCAGCCTGCACGTTCACGCTCGCGAGCGAGCTGTGCAGCGTGATGTCGCCCGTGCCGCCCGGAGAGCCGTACGATGTCACAACCGCGCCGTAGAAGCCGCCCACGAGAGCGCCTGTGCTGCTCATGTACGTGCCGCCCGTGCCAGACGCAACCTCGACGCTGCCGCTGCCGTGCGTGCCGCCTTGCACAGATACGCCGCCGGACGCGCTCGTCGCCGTGATGCTCACCGCGCCGTCCTTCGCGCCCGCGCTCTCGATCGCCACGGTGTCTTGCGCGCCGACAAGCACGCCGCCCTCCGCGTGGCTCGCCGTGATCTTCACCGACGACGACGACGCCTGCGTGCTGTCGACGGCGACCGTGCCAGAGCTGCCCACGGACACGCCGCCCGTGCTGCTCGACACCGTCACGCTGCCGCCGTCTTCCGGCGCCTGCATCGTCACGCCGCCATTCTCCGCAGTGGCTGCCAAGAGCACCGTCGACGCGTGCGTGCCCACGCCCTCGATCGTCACGCCGCCGCTAGCGTGCGTGTTACGTACGTGCACGGCGCTCGCGCTGTTCTGAGCCGACGCGACGTCAACCTTGCCGTCGCCGAACACGCTGATGGAGTCCGTACTCGTCACACTCACGCCGCCCGTGCCCGCGCCGACCGTCACAGAACCCGCCGCGTGCGTCGCCGCCTGGATCATCACGCCGCCCTCGTCGTGCGACGCCTCGATGCTCACGGCCGCAGCGTCCGCCTCGCCAGCCTGCACGTTCACGCTCGCGAGCGAGCTGTGCAGCGTGATGTCGCCCGTGCCGCCCGGAGAGCCGTACGATGTCACAACCGCGCCGTAGAAGCCGCCCACGAGAGCGCCTGTGCTGCTCATGTACGTGCCGCCCGTGCCAGACGCAACCTCGACGCTGCCGCTACCGTGCGTGCCGCCTTGCACAGATACGCCGCCGGACGCGCTCGTCGCCGTGATGCTCACCGCGCCGTCCTTCGCGCCCGCGCTCTCGATCGCCACGGTGTCTTGCGCGCCGACAAGCACGCCGCCCTCCGCGTGGCTCGCCGTGATCTTCACCGACGACGACGACGCCTGCGTGCTGTCGACGGCGACCGTGCCAGAGCTGCCCACGGACACGCCGCCCGTGCTGCTCGACACCGTCACGCTGCCGCCGTCCTCCGGCGCCTGCATCGTCACGCCGCCATTCTCCGCAGTGGCTGTCAAGAGCACCGTCGACGCGTGCGTGCCCACGCCCTCGATCGTCACGCCGCCGCTCGCGTGCGTGTTACGTACGTGCACGGCGCTCGCGCTGTTCTGAGCCGACGCGACGTCAACCTTGCCGGTGCTCATCACACTCACGCCGCCCGTGCCCGCGCCGACCGTCACAGAACCCGCCGCGTGCGTCGCCGCCTGGATCATCACGCCGCCCTCGTCGTGCGACGCCTCGATGCTCACGGCCGCAGCGTCCGCCTCGCCAGCCTGCACGTTCACGCTCGCGAGCGAGCTGTGCAGCGTGATGTCGCCCGTGCCGCCCGGAGAGCCGTACGATGTCACAACCGCGCCGTAGAAGCCGCCCACGAGAGCGCCTGTGCTGCTCATGTACGTGCCGCCCGTGCCAGACGCAACCTCGACGCTGCCGCTGCCGTGCGTGCCGCCTTGCACAGACACGCCGCCGGACGCGCTCGTCGCCGTGATGCTCACCGCGCCGTCCTTCGCGCCCGCGCTCTCGATCGCCACGGTGTCTTGCGCGCCGACAAGCACGCCGCCCTCCGCGTGGCTCGCCGTGATCTTCACCGACGACGACGACGCCTGCGTGCTGTCGACGGCGACCGTGCCAGAGCTGCCCACGGACACGCCGCCCGTGCTGCTCGACACCGTCACGCTGCCGCCGTCCTCCGGCGCCTGCATCGTCACGCCGCCATTCTCCGCAGAGGCTGTCAAGAGCACCGTCGACGCGTGCGTGCCCACGCCCTCGATCGTCACGCCGCCGCTCGCGTGCGTGTTACGTACGTGCACGGCGCTCGCGCTGTTCTGAGCCGACGCGACGTCAACCTTGCCGTCGCCGAACACGCTGATGGAGTCCGTACTCGTCACACTCACGCCGCCCGTGCCCGCGCCGACCGTCACAGAACCCGCCGCGTGCGTCGCCGCCTGGATCATCACGCCGCCCTCGTCGTGCGACGCCTCGATGCTCACGGCCGCAGCGTCCGCCTCGCCAGCCTGCACGTTCACGCTCGCGAGCGAGCTGTGCAGCGTGATGTCGCCCGTGCCGCCCGGAGAGCCGTACGATGTCACAACCGCGCCGTAGAAGCCGCCCACGAGAGCGCCTGTGCTGCTCATGTACGTGCCGCCCGTGCCAGACGCAACCTCGACGCTGCCGCTACCGTGCGTGCCGCCTTGCACAGATACGCCGCCGGACGCGCTCGTCGCCGTGATGCTCACCGCGCCGTCCTTCGCGCCCGCGCTCTCGATCGCCACGGTGTCTTGCGCGCCGACAAGCACGCCGCCCTCCGCGTGGCTCGCCGTGATCTTCACCGACGACGACGACGCCTGCGTGCTGTCGACGGCGACCGTGCCAGAGCTGCCCACGGACACGCCGCCCGTGCTGCTCGACACCGTCACGCTGCCGCCGTCCTCCGGCGCCTGCATCGTCACGCCGCCATTCTCCGCAGAGGCTGTCAAGAGCACCGTCGACGCGTGCGTGCCCACGCCCTCGATCGTCACGCCGCCGCTCGCGTGCGTGTTACGCACGTGCACGGCGCTCGCGCTGTTCTGAGCCGACGCGACGTCAACCTTGCCGTCGCCGAACACGCTGATGGAGTCCGTACTCGTCACACTCACGCCGCCCGTGCCCGCGCCGACCGTCACAGAACCCGCCGCGTGCGTCGCCGCCTGGATCATCACGCCGCCCTCGTCGTGCGACGCCTCGATGCTCACGGCCGCAGCGTCCGCCTCGCCAGCCTGCACGTTCACGCTCGCGAGCGAGCTGTGCAGCGTGATGTCGCCCGTGCCGCCCGGAGAGCCGTACGATGTCACAACCGCGCCGTAGAAGCCGCCCACGAGAGCGCCTGTGCTGCTCATGTACGTGCCGCCCGTGCCAGACGCAACCTCGACGCTGCCGCTGCCGTGCGTGCCGCCTTGCACAGATACGCCGCCGGACGCGCTCGTCGCCGTGATGCTCACCGCGCCGTCCTTCGCGCCCGCGCTCTCGATCGCCACGGTGTCTTGCGCGCCGACAAGCACGCCGCCCTCCGCGTGGCTCGCCGTGATCTTCACCGACGACGACGACGCCTGCGTGCTGTCGACGGCGACCGTGCCAGAGCTGCCCACGGACACGCCGCCCGTGCTGCTCGACACCGTCACGCTGCCGCCGTCCTCCGGCGCCTGCATCGTCACGCCGCCATTCTCCGCAGTGGCTGCCAAGAGCACCGTCGACGCGTGCGTGCCCACGCCCTCGATCGTCACGCCGCCGCTCGCGTGCGTGTTACGCACGTGCACGGCGCTCGCGCTGTTCTGAGCCGACGCGACGTCAACCTTGCCGTCGCCGAACACGCTGATGGAGTCCGTACTCGTCACACTCACGCCGCCCGTGCCCGCGCCGACCGTCACAGAACCCGCCGCGTGCGTCGCCGCCTGGATCATCACGCCGCCCTCGTCGTGCGACGCCTCGATGCTCACGGCCGCAGCGTCCGCCTCGCCAGCCTGCACGTTCACGCTCGCGAGCGAGCTGTGCAGCGTGATGTCGCCCGTGCCGCCCGGAGAGCCGTACGATGTCACAACCGCGCCGTAGAAGCCGCCCACGAGAGCGCCTGTGCTGCTCATGTACGTGCCGCCCGTGCCAGACGCAACCTCGACGCTGCCGCTGCCGTGCGTGCCGCCTTGCACAGACACGCCGCCGGACGCGCTCGTCGCCGTGATGCTCACCGCGCCGTCCTTCGCGCCCGCGCTCTCGATCGCCACGGTGTCTTGCGCGCCGACAAGCACGCCGCCCTCCGCGTGGCTCGCCGTGATCTTCACCGACGACGACGACGCCTGCGTGCTGTCGACGGCGACCGTGCCAGAGCTGCCCACGGACACGCCGCCCGTGCTGCTCGACACCGTCACGCTGCCGCCGTCCTCCGGCGCCTGCATCGTCACGCCGCCATTCTCCGCAGTGGCTGCCAAGAGCACCGTCGACGCGTGCGTGCCCACGCCCTCGATCGTCACGCCGCCGCTCGCGTGCGTGTTACGCACGTGCACGGCGCTCGCGCTGTTCTGAGCCGACGCGACGTCAACCTTGCCGTCGCCGAACACGCTGATGGAGTCCGTACTCGTCACACTCACGCCGCCCGTGCCCGCGCCGACCGTCACAGAACCCGCCGCGTGCGTCGCCGCCTGGATCATCACGCCGCCCTCGTCGTGCGACGCCTCGATGCTCACGGCCGCAGCGTCCGCCTCGCCAGCCTGCACGTTCACGCTCGCGAGCGAGCTGTGCAGCGTGATGTCGCCCGTGCCGCCCGGAGAGCCGTACGATGTCACAACCGCGCCGTAGAAGCCGCCCACGAGAGCGCCTGTGCTGCTCATGTACGTGCCGCCCGTGCCAGACGCAACCTCGACGCTGCCGCTGCCGTGCGTGCCGCCTTGCACAGACACGCCGCCGGACGCGCTCGTCGCCGTGATGCTCACCGCGCCGTCCTTCGCGCCCGCGCTCTCGATCGCCACGGTGTCTTGCGCGCCGACAAGCACGCCGCCCTCCGCGTGGCTCGCCGTGATCTTCACCGACGACGACGACGCCTGCGTGCTGTCGACGGCGACCGTGCCAGAGCTGCCCACGGACACGCCGCCCGTGCTGCTCGACACCGTCACGCTGCCGCCGTCCTCCGGCGCCTGCATCGTCACGCCGCCATTCTCCGCAGTGGCTGCCAAGAGCACCGTCGACGCGTGCGTGCCCACGCCCTCGATCGTCACGCCGCCGCTCGCGTGCGTGTTACGCACGTGCACGGCGCTCGCGCTGTTCTGAGCCGACGCGACGTCAACCTTGCCGGTGCTCATCACACTCACGCCGCCCGTGCCCGCGCCGACCGTCACAGAACCCGCCGCGTGCGTCGCCGCCTGGATCATCACGCCGCCCTCGTCGTGCGACGCCTCGATGCTCACAGCCGCAGCGTCCGCCTCGCCAGCCTGCACGTTCACGCTCGCGAGCGAGCTGTGCAGCGTGATGTCGCCCGTGCCGCCCGGAGAGCCGTACGATGTCACAACCGCGCCGTAGAAGCCGCCCACGAGAGCGCCTGTGCTGCTCATGTACGTGCCGCCCGTGCCAGACGCAACCTCGACGCTGCCGCTGCCGTGCGTGCCGCCTTGCACAGACACGCCGCCGGACGCGCTCGTCGCCGCGATGCTCACCGCGCCGTCCTTCGCGCCCGCGCTCTCGATCGCCACGGTGTCTTGCGCGCCGACAAGCACGCCGCCCTCCGCGTGGCTCGCCGTGATCTTCACCGACGACGACGACGCCTGCGTGCTGTCGACGGCGACCGTGCCAGAGCTGCCCACGGACACGCCGCCCGTGCTGCTCGACACCGTCACGCTGCCGCCGTCTTCCGGCGCCTGCATCGTCACGCCGCCATTCTCCGCAGTGGCTGTCAAGAGCACCGTCGACGCGTGCGTGCCCACGCCCTCGATCGTCACGCCGCCGCTCGCGTGCGTGTTACGTACGTGCACGGCGCTCGCGCTGTTCTGAGCCGACGCGACGTCAACCTTGCCGGTGCTCATCACACTCACGCCGCCCGTGCCCGCGCCGACCGTCACAGAACCCGCCGCGTGCGTCGCCCCTCGGATCGTTACGCCGCCCTCGTCGTGCGACGCCTCGATGCTCACGGCCGCAGCGTCCGCCTCGCCAGCCTGCAAATTCAAGCTAGCTATAGAACTGTGCAGCGTGATGTCGCCCGTGCCGCCCGGAGAGCCGTACGATGTCACAACCGCGCCGTAGAAGCCGCCCACGAGAGCGCCTGTGCTGCTCATGTACGTGCCGCCCGTGCCAGACGCAACCTCGACGCTGCCGCTGCCGTGCGTGCCGCCTTGCACAGATACGCCGCCGGACGCGCTCGTCGCCGTGATGCTCACCGCGCCGTCCTTCGCGCCCGCGCTCTCGATCGCCACGGTGTCTTGCGCGCCGACAAGCACGCCGCCCTCCGCGTGGCTCGCCGTGATCTTCACCGACGACGACGACGCCTGCGTGCTGTCGACGGCGACCGTGCCAGAGCTGCCCACGGACACGCCGCCCGTGCTGCTCGACACCGTCACGCTGCCGCCGTCTTCCGGCGCCTGCATCGTCACGCCGCCATTCTCCGCAGAGGCTGTCAAGAGCACCGTCGACGCGTGCGTGCCCACGCCCTCGATCGTCACGCCGCCGCTCGCGTGCGTGTTACGCACGTGCACGGCGCTCGCGCTGTTCTGAGTCGACGCGACGTCAACCTTGCCGGTGCTCATCACACTCACGCCGCCCGTGCCCGCGCCGACCGTCACAGAACCCGCCGCGTGCGTCGCCGCCTGGATCGTCACGCCGCCCTTGTCATGCGACGCCTCGATGCTCACGGCCGCAGCATCCGCCTCGCCAGCCTGCACGTTCACGCTCGCGAGCGTGCTGTGGAGCGAGATGTCACCTGTTCCTCCCGGGTTTCCGTACGATGATATGATGGCGCCATAAAATCCTCCAACATATGCACCAGTACTACTCAGGTATGTGCCACCTAGACCAGAGGCCATGCTAATTTCTCCTGATCCATGAGTTCCCGCAGCTATCTCAATTCCTCCTCCAGCTGCAGTTGCAAGAATACTTACTGCGGATGTGACTTCATGCTTTGAATCAACGATGATATTCTTTTCTGATGCAACGACTAAGTCACCTGTGATCGTTTCGAGAAGCATTTTACCCTCGCTTCGAGCGTGCACTCCGCCGTGAATCGACGATGCGTGCACTTTCACAGCGTCATCTGCCTGCTGCTTGGATTGCATGTAGACGCGATTATCAGTACTATTGATTGTAAGCTGTCCTTCCAGTGTTCTGAGGTGCAGGGTTGACATCGACTGCACATCAATGCCACCGTATCCAGAGTCGATGTCCATAGATCCGGCGCCGTCGACACCAGCCTGCATTTTAATTCCGCCATTTGGGCTACTTGCCTCAATACTCACCGCAGCTGCGTCAGCTTCGCCGCCATCGATATTTACGCTGGCAAGCGTCGCCTCAAGTGTAATGTCTCCTGTGGCACCGGCAACGCCGTAGCTTGTGATCGCAGCGCCATAGAAAGATCCAAGTGCGGCACCCGTTGAGGATAGATACATACCCCCTGTGCCACTGTCAATGTCAACTGTACCACTTCCATGTGTGCCAGCCTGAATGGCAACGCCACCGGTGAAGCTTGTTGCGACGATGCTCACAGCTCCCGTGTCGTCATCGCCTCCACTAATACTAACACTCTTCAGCGTGGACTGCACAGCAATATCGCCAGTTGTGAGCAATCCGATGCCTCCGGCTCCAGATTCCATGCCGATACCACCAGCTGGGTGACTAGCCTGCATGCTAATAGCATCCTTCACATCCTCCACACTTTGGATTAGCACTGAGTGATCCGTGCTATTCACCGTGATGTCGCCGTGCATCGTGCGAAGATCCATGGCGCCCATTGACTGCACGTCGATGCCACCCGTGCCACTGTCAACATCGATACCTCCCGCAGCGCCACTCGCGCGAAGAACCAGAGCATCGACATCCTCCTTGTTAGAATCCACATGTAATGTATGATTCGTAGAGTTTGCCACTAGCCTTCCATCAAGTGTGCGTAGGTCCATTCCACCCGCACTTTGCACATCAATTCCACCTTTGCCGCTGTCGACGTCAAGCGTTCCATTTCCACGCACGCCTGCGTTAACAACGATGCCTCCGTCGCTTGCGCTTGCTTCGATTGAAACGGCGTCGGCAATGTTCTCGCCGCCGTCAATGTTAACGCTAGCCAAACTTGCTTCGATGGTCACGTCACCAATTCCTCCAGCCGATCCGTACGAAGTGACGAGCGCGCCGTAAAATCCTCCCACTAGTGCTCCCGTGCTTGACAAGCTGATTCCACCAGTGCCTGACCCCATGTCGATCGCGCCGGAACCATACGTTCCAGCTTGCACGGATACACCGCCACCAGCATGACTTGCGGTGATTGAAACTGCTGACTCGCTCTGCTCGCCGCCGTCAATGTTCACGCTGCTGCGCGTGCTCTGAATCATAGCATCTCCTACGCTTTCGACGTCAAAGCCACCTCGCCCCGCGTCAATATCAATGCCTCCCTCGTCGTGGTACGTATTCAGCCGAATCGCGTCGCTTGTTGGTTCACCGCTCATCAGACGCACGCTTGCCTTCCTAGCCTCCACCTTGATGTCACTGTCGCCGCCATCCTCCACAGTCGTCAGCGTTATCTGACCTGTCGATAGAGCGTCGATATTTCCCTTGTTGGCATAGATGTCCACACCACCTCTTCGGTGTGTCGCTTGAATCTTCACGGCGTCATTTCCTGTGCCGTCAGACTGCACAATCACGCTCGAATCCGTTTTGCCAGAGACCTCAAGTATAAGATCGTCGTCCTTGCTGTCCGAGTGTACCTGGAAGTGACTTGGCACGCCACGACCATCCATATGAATAAAGCTTTGGCTGTCCACGTCGATGCCACCAAGACCAGCATCGACGTCGATGCCTCCTTTCTTATGCTCGGCAAGAAGACGAACGGCATCCGGAGCTGCCTCACCGCCAATCACCTGCACGCTCGCTTTTTGGCTGTGCACCGTGATGTCGCCAAAGCCCTCAGGGTCAGCCGAGCCCGTCGTGGTTAGAGTCGCGTGACTCTTCGACTTTGCGTGAATGCCGCCGGTGCCGCTGTCAATATCTATGCCGCCACCGTCATTGCATTCCGTTAGAATGCGCACTGCATCAGCAACACACTCCCCAGCCATGATGTTCGCAGATCCGAAGTCAGTCCGCAGCGTAACATCGCCGTCAGAGAGTGGCTGAGCACCTGTGCTCCGAAACTGAATCGGACCTGTGGTGAGAGCGTCGATTCCCGCGGTACCCGCGTCAATATCAATTCCTCCACCCGCATGGCATGCGTGGATTCGTATGGCGTCTGGAGCTTCCTCGCAGCCAATCATGTTGACGGAAGATAATGTTGAATGGAGTGTTATATCGCCAAATGTTGCTGTGCCTGTCGTTATCATTTTGATGGTACCTGCGGATTGCCCGTGAATGCCACCTGCGTCGACTGCCGGCGTGTTGATGTACACGGCATCGGGGACAGCTTCGTGGCCGATGATGTTAACGCTGGCAACGGTCGACTCGATCGTAATGTCTCCCGGACCATTTGCGGCACCGGTTGTCTTGAGTCTGATATGCCCAGCCGACTCGGCGTGAATGCCTCCGGTGTTCGCGCATGGCGAGTATAGGTACACGGCGTCCGAAACGCACTCGCGGCCGATAATCTGCACACTTGCGAGCGTCGAGTCGAGAGTGATATCGCCCGCTCCTCCGGCGGCACCAGTGGTTGTCATCTTGATATGACCAGCTGACGTCCCGAGAATGCCACCAGTGTTCGCAGCCGTTGCATGCAGCTTCACCGCATCCGAGGCGCCTTCGTTGCTGACGATATTCACGCTCGCGACGTCGGCGAGCACGGTGATGTCGCCCGAGGCACCCACGGCACCGGTTGACTTGACCAAGATGTGCCCAGCCGACTCGGCGAAAATGCCTCCAGTATTGGCGGTAGATGCGTGTATGTACACGGCGTCGGATACACCCTCGCGGCCGATAATCTGCACACTTGCGAGCGTCGAGTCGAGAGTGATATCGCCCGCTCCTCCGGCGGCACCAGTGGTTGTCATCTTGATATGACCAGCTGACGTCCCGAGAATGCCACCAGTGTTCGCAGCCGTTGCGTGCAGCTTCACCGCATCCGAGGCGCCTTCGTTGCTGACGATATTCACGCTCGCGACGTCGGCGAGCACGGTGATGTCGCCCGAGGCACCCACGGCACCGGTTGACTTGACCAAGATGTGCCCAGCCGACTCGGCGAAAATGCCTCCAGTATTGGCGGTAGATGCGTGTATGTACACGGCGTCGGATACACCCTCTCCGCCGCGTATTTTTACACTTTTCTGAACTGCGTGCAAGTCAATATCTCCAGTGGCGGAGTTGCCAAGTGACGTGAGGAGGATACCGCCGGCCGAAGTCTCCGCACGCACCGCGTCGATGCCTATTCCCTCGCTTTTTAGAACGACCGAGCTGTCCGTCGCTCCCGTAAGGATGAGTGATAGGTCGTCCGCAGGATCGTCTGAGATCACTCGGTATGTGCTCGGGTAGTGCTGACTGAAAAAGGACACGGTGCCAAGACTCTTGACGATCACGCCATCAGTTCCCACGTCAGCCTCGATACCACCAGGTGAGCTCACGACACAGTCTCCGTTCGTGTCAGTATTGCATGCAATGAAACTGATCGCATCGACTGCAGGGTTCTGACTTCGGAGACTGACCCGTCCGCCCGGTGTCCAAAGTGTGATGTCACCACTGACGCCGGATCCCGTTGACTTGATCTGGACCGGGCCGCTGGTGTCCTGATAAATGCCTCTGCACCCCGCTTGGAGCTCAAGCTTGCCGCCGCCATTGATACCAGCCTGAATCGATAGAAGGCTTACCTGCGTGCACATGGTCGCTTCGATCCCGCTCCAGATGCGGATTCCACCAAGCGGGTTCTGCGAGTAGAGAAAGATGGCATCGTCGCGTGGTGCATCGCTGACGAATCCTGGATCAAAGCCCAGCTTGACCGCCTTCGTTGTCGTTTTGCACATGAGAAGGCCCGTGTTCTTCGATTGAAATGTGACAAACTCGTTTGCGCACGAGATCTTGCTGTTGCAACATGCAATCTTAAGATCGAAGCCTCCATCGAAGGGAAGAATGTGAAAAATGCTTCCCTGCACAGCGTTATTAATGATAAGCTCGCGATCCGCTGTCAGAGTAACTGGCAGAATGAACGAGAACGGCTCTGTGGAGAAGTCGACAATCACGTTAGCGTTCGTGAGCTGGTAAAATTCTGTGCCAGCGTAAGCTTTGCTCATGATGATGTTGTTCACAAACGAGGCACCTTCAGCGTAAAAGCCGCCCTTCAGGGTCACAGATCCCTGCGTATGGTCGGTGAAGTTTGCCCACTCTGGGTGAGTGCCAATGATGCGGCCATCCGTGTTGACTTGACCAGTCGTCTGCGTGATGCGAAACGGCGTGCCGCCCGTGCTATTGTACACATTAACGTCCGCGCGAATGTTGGCGGAAATCTGGTTCGATCCCAGCGTTTCCTCGCTCATGCGCAGGACCTCCACCATCGGCTGCATGCCCGTTGCGTTGGCGGCGTGATTTGCCGCGGTGGTTGGCACGCGAACAATGAACGACCCGCGATTTCCCGCACCTGTGCCAGCACCAGCCTCGAGAGCGAGGTCGACGCCTGGGGCATTGCTGCCCGTCGTTCGCGCGGATGTGATTGTGCGCCCGTCCGCCGGGCAAGTCGCGCCCGATCCGAGGCACCGCGTGAGAAGCAGCTGTGCGTCCAGCTCCAGAACGCCGTTGGATAGCGTCTCCGTCTGCGTTCCGGACGTTGAGCTCGTCTCGTCGCGGAGCGTGACCTTGCCCTTGGTCGGTGTCTGCAGTCTCACGGCTCCTGGCCCGGCGGTCCCACCGCCGGCACCTGAGCTCATGGTAAGGTCGCTGCCGCGCGCGCCATCCGCCGCCTGTGGGGCCATGCGAACGTTTCCGACGCCATCTGCATTCGCAAACTCGAGTGCCTTGGTGCTTTTGACGAGGTTCGCGGGGTTTAAGCTCACGTCTGTTCGGCTGACGACGTTGACGTCGCCCGCGGGCCCAATCAGCACAGGGTAGTTGTTCGCGCCCAGCGGCAGCGCCGCGAGAGCGAGTGCGGACAGCACGCCTCGCGTGACGGCGGAAATGCCGTCTGAACGCGCGTGTCTTCTTTGACGCCGAGATCTCGCCGACGTCGTCGCGCGCGCGGGCGGCGAGCGCCGGCACGGCTCATCCTCCGCCTTGCCTCCTCCTGCGCACCCGAGATCTCGCGCGTGCACGTCGTCGTGCGCAGTCTCTCTTCTCGCGCCTGGCACGGTTTGCGCCCAGTCCGGTGCACGAGCTGCACCGTGTCCGCCGCCTCTTCTGTCATGCCTGCACTCCTCCACGAGCACATCGTTTCGCCGCGACGTCCTACCTGCGTCGCCTTGTCTTAGTCGTTCGTGTTTTCTTCTCGACGAAAGCTTGCGCGCGTTGCCTTGTTGTTGTTGTTGTTGTTGAAGTTCTTCAGAGAGCGTCCACGCCGGGTTAGTCCACGCCGGTAGTGACGAGGACCGAGAAGGAGTAGACGAAGACGCCATACTGCTTCGAGCGCTTCCTTGAACGAGCAAGAGCTCAATACCAGAGTCGTGTATGCGTGCGTCTCGTGCGTCTCGTGCACGACCTCCCTTCCAAGCAGAGAACTCAAGCAAGACTCGAGACTCGACGCCGGTATTCCCTTAAGAACCAGACCCAGAGCCAACCAGCTTAAAACCAGCCGGACGAGCCAACAAGGCCACAGAGCCAACCAGGTGAAAGCTTAAGGCGACACACTTAAGGCACAATTGATGGCTGTGATTGGTCGCCCTGTTTGTGTGTGCCGACGACTGCGACGTGCGTGCGTGAGAGAGCACGAGACTACAGGGATACCCTCTATTAAAAAATTCTCACGCCTGCCAGTAGGTATCGCCCTCCAGGGGGAATTGTCCCTGTAATTAATTTCACCAACTCTTCACCGGTCGAGGTAGTACTATTGAGGTTATTGATGCAGCAGACTCTGTCCAAGAGACTCTGTCCTTGCTCTCCCTTCCCTTCCCGGCCCCTTGCCCCTTGCCCCTTGCCCCTTGCCAGGGTCTTTGCAAGTGGCAGAGCTCGTCTGTATTAGGTCCCGCGGCCATCAAAGGTCTCTGCCTGTGTCTCTGGGTGGGTCCCGTTAACCCTCGAAATCAACCCTCTCGAATCTCGATCGATGAGGACCCGCCTTTCTGGGACGTTTACTACCAGCTCTGGCGGGAAGAAGAATCAATCAACGCATGTTCCTCGCCTTGTTCACAGCTCGTCGTTTTTAGCCGCCAAAAATGACGACTTCGAAACCATCGTTGCATCACGCATCAGGGACGGCTGCGAAACTCGCTCCGCCTGCCACCTGCCAAAAATATGCGCGCCAAACTTGTTCCGGGGTTGCGCTTTTCGTTACCGGCCTCCCCATCCGTTTGGGGGTTGGGGGGGGGAGGAAAAAGGCGGAAAACGAAGCCGAAGGCGTGGCGTCTGTGACGCAAGACACGCGTGCGCACACAAATTTTTGCACGTACTGTGCGTAGTTCTTACTGTATCGAAACAGGGCTCCGCTTTTCACCTTGACGTTGTTCAGGAGCACGATGGCAAGACAACAAAACTGCAGGGAGGTGGAGATGGGTGGGTGGGCCATATATAGCATGGGAAATAAATCCACTATATTTTTATTGTTCGTGTGTAGGGTAGGTTATTTTAATTAAACCACGGTCAGCGAAACAGCCTCCTCGCGATCGGGAATCATCGCCGCGAACATGTCCATCGCCGCAACAAGGTCCATGGGCAAGGGGGCCACCGCGCGTCCGCCGAACCCCTTGAGATTCGGCTCGTGCTGCTCGCGCAGGCGCTTCCGAGAGATCGCGCCTCTCCAGTACGCTTGGATCAGCAATGCGGACGTCTCCTCCTTGCTTCGCTTGATGGTCGTGCGGCTCGCCTTGCCGCGGAACACCGCCTGGATTTTCGTCGCGGCATCGTCGAGAGGTCGCGAAATGCTCTTCGCGACTCCCTTTCTCGCTCGGTATCCCCGGAAATTTCTCTGAATGGCGGTGGCGGCTAGGTACTCGACGAGCTTCTTGTTCGCAGCCCTGACCATGTTCCCGCGGCAGCAAGCCTGCATGCGCACGACCGCGAGTAGCCGGAGCTTCGCCCTGATGAGCTCGCTTGGGTGCTGGTAGCACGTCTCCGACGTCGTGAAGTCGTAGTAGTAGTGCTTGCCCGTCTTCGGGTCCGTGAACTCCATCCAAGGCAGTGGCACAAAGCTTTCGTCGAACAGGTCGTAGTCGCTGAGTTTGTAGTTCCTATCCTCCTTCGTTCGCTTCAGCAGCTCGACGCGTCTTTGCCTGACGAGCTCGAGGAAGTAGCCGTCGAGGGGGTGGTGCTCCGACGTCTTTTTCGTCAGCTTGTTGTAGAAGTACACCTCCCCGTCGTCGTCTTCGTACTCCTCCCACTCTGGCGGAAGCGGGGCGTTCACCGCCGCCTTGGCAACGTCCATGAGTTCCACCTCGTCTCGCGCTTGAATTCCAAAGTACTTGGCCATTTCGCGCACTTCCTCTGGCGTTGGCGGACTGTCCTTCGCCTTTTGTTCGAGGTGCACGTCACCCTCCTTTCTCATGAACACGACGCCTCGGTAGTACTCCTCGAGCGGGTGTGCCCACTGCGTCGTCCCGCTTTCCGCGTGGTGGTAGTACGCGCGTGCTTCGTCGTCGTAGAACTCCTCCCATCCTTGCGGCAACGCCACCTTGAGAAACTCCTCCGCGACGCCGAGCAGGTCCGCGTCGAAGACGAGGTCAATGTTCAGGCGTCGTGCGGCGGCCGCGACGTCTCTTCCCGACGGCCCCGGCCGCGACGGCGACGTTCCTGGCGCCTCCACCTCCTCGCCTTGGTTTGTGAACCGCACTCCTCCTCCACCTCCTGCTGCTGCCGCGGAGGAGTCTGCTTGCAGCGGCGGTGCTTCTATTTGCAGGAGGGGTCCACCGGGGGCAGCGGCAGAGAGCGGCGTGCCGTGGCCTTGCATGTTCGACGGCACGTACGCCTTGGCGGCGTCCATGGTTTTGTAGCTTGAGGAGAGCACGCGACGGCTATTCGGACCCCCCGGGGGTTGCTGCGCGGGCATGGCGGAGAGCAGCGTCGCCATAGCGAGGTGGACGGGAAAGACGGGGGGGCGGGGGAGGGAGACTGGGAGACTCGGAGGGGCAACGAACGTTCGTTGTGGGACTCGCTGTGGGGGTCGCGGCTTTGCCGTATGTATGGGAAGAACTATGTATGGGATTGCCGGTCGGGGGGCGAGAGGGCCCCCTTTAGCAGCCTAGGGACTAGCCTTGAGCGTTCCTTCCATTCCCCTCGTGGTCGGTCGGCCGATTTGGTCGGGCATCTCCACTCCCACCGCCACACCGCCTTCCTAGTTCTCTATCGTAGGTAGGACTTATTACGAGTGAGTGGAGTGGGCAGTCACTCCACCTACTATGAGTAGGGGTCCCACAGGCAGACAGGGGTGGTCAGTCAGGGAGGTTGTTGGCTGAGGGGGGGGGGGGGGGGGGGGGGTGTTCCCACTCCCTATTCTATTCCCAGTATTATCAGATGTCAGAGGGGACTTCCCAGTCACACCGTTCAGCCGTGTCGTTTGGAGTTTGGCTTTCAGGCCTTCAGCAACGGAAACGAAAGCTTTGCCCTATTGGCTATTCCAAGCTCCTTCGGCTGATGCGGATTGCGGAAAGGCCTTGGATGAAAGGACCTTACTGTAGACTAGGGTTGTGTGAGCTCACGAAACACCGTTGTCTAAAGCTTAAATTTCCTAGACCAAGAGTTAAGGTTATGATATGGTTCAGAATATTATAGCTCATGCATGACTCAAGAGGCGTGAGCTGCGCATAGGGGTAGACCGATTCTATTGATTCCAATTCACAGGGGGGTCCCAAGCAGAGGACCAGAAGAAGCGAGCAAAGAAGAAGAAGCGTCTTTCTTCTTCCCCCAGACACCCAGATGCACATGCCAGAGCAGAATGCCAAAAAGCCCCGGGCCCCCTCAGCAACACCTGGAGGAAGGGGGGTGGGGATACCGGTTCCCACCCCAAGCCCAACCAACCCCCCTTCCCGAAACCTAGGTTTCGGGGAATGTGGTTCTAAAGAACAACTTTTCTTCCTACCACTCTACCAGGCGGCCGAAGCTGTAAACTGAACCACCGAAGCTGAAACCTGACAGGGCCACACCGATCCATCCGATCGCAGGAAACTAAACCCCGTGAAAAAAGAACACGGGGGATACCGGTGGCACTTTGCTGGGGGGCCTTTCCTCCCCTGGGGTTCCTCCCCCCCAGTCCCAGTCCCTCCTCCCCCCCCGGGCCCCCTCCAGGTCCAGGTTCCAAAGAAAGCATCCATGGTGCCGATGCCCGGGTCCATGGACAATGGCCCTCCACCCCCCTCGCAGCAGCAGGTACCTGTATCTATGCCGCCCATGAACATGAACATGAACGGATACGTACCTGGTCATACCTTTGGTGGTGTACCTGGTCCTGTCCCTGAGGGTTCGGGGTCGCCGGACTCGGGGGCAGGTGCAGGTGCACTAGCATCAGGCGCTGGTTCATCTGGCGGCGAGTTCTCATCATCGGCACCTCACCTTCCTGCGGCAGATACCTATAACTCACAGCCAGGTGCAGCAGCAGTTGGAGTGGCGCACACCCAACCACCAGTTAGCAGAGGAGGAGGAGGAGGAGGAGCAGCAGCAGCAGCAGCAGCAGCAAAACACGCGATGCCGCACCATAGCAGCAGCAGCCAACACTTTGCTTCAGGGTCGGCAGCAGCAACAGCACCGCCACCGCCACCGCCTGCTGGAGCAGCAGCAGCAGCAGCAGCAGCGCAGCCTACGCAGGCACACCAAGCGGCAACACAAAGAGGCAACGAAAGCACGCGAAAAAGAGCGGCGAACGACTCGGCTTCAGGAGGAAGCAGGGCAGGATCAGAAGCATCGGCACCCGCACCAACGCGAAATAGCGACGGGGGCAGCATACCGCAAGGACGAGCGGGACCGCTGCGAGACGACGGGCCCGCTCCTGTCGGCGACGTCTCCTCCGCGACAGCGACCAAACCGCCGCCGCCGCAGAACAACGTAGACCCGCCAAACTGCAACAACTCCACCACGGCAGGTAACAAGGGCGACGCGGCGTCGCACGGCGCGTCACTCGCGCCGCCAACGCCGGCAGCCCCGGCAGTGCTAAGCTCAACCGAAGGATGGACGACGCTCGAGGATGGCTCAAGGTACAAGGGCCAAATAGGCGGAGACGGAAAGCGAGAGGGCCACGGCGAGTGCGTCTGGCCAAACGGCGACCGGTATCAGGGCGAGTTTAGCGGAGACGTTCGAGAGGGACAAGGGTCGTACGTGTGGACGAACGGAAACCAGTACCGAGGCAGCTGGTCGCGCGGCGAGCGAGATGGCAAGGGCGTCATGGTGTGGCTGAACGGAGACATCTACACAGGATCGTGGAGGCAGGGAAAGCGACACGGCCAGGGCGTCTGCAAGTACGCGAAGGGCACCGTGAGGCTGCACAGCGGCGACTGGGCGGACGATCGCCCGCACGGCGAGGTGGAAGTCGTTGACCGCGACGGCAGCCGCTACAAGGGTGGCTGGGCAGCCGGAAAGAAGGAAGGATTCGGGCGCCAGCAGCTCGCCAGCGGCGAGGTGTACGAAGGCGGCTGGAAGGGTGGCTGGCGAGACGGACACGGCACGTGCATATGGCCCAACGGAGACCGCTACGAAGGCGAGTGGAAGGAAGGACGCAAGGACGGCTTTGGAAGACTCGTCTGGGCTGCCGGCGACGTGTACGACGGACGGTGGCAGAGCGGTCTCAAGGAGGGACGCGGGCGCCTAACCTGGCCCAACGGCGACACGTACGACGGCGAGTGGCGTGCCGACAAGCGAGAAGGATGGGGCACGTACACGTACGCCTTCGAGGGCGACGTGTGGGAGGGCGAGTGGAAGGCAAATCGCCGACACGGATCTGGCACGCTTACCAAGGCGGACGGGCGAGTCATTCGTGGCGCCTGGGAGCGAGATCGGCGCGTCAGCCGAGACTCGTCGACACGAAGCCGCCTTGCCGCTCGTCTCGCTCGCACCAATGCAAGCGAGGGTGGCAAGGATGCCTCCGCCGCCGCCGCCGCCGTCGATGGCGATCCGCCAGCACTACCAGCCTCCTCAGCACCAGCTTTCACATCCGCCGCTGTCGCAAACGGGGGAACGCCGCGTCGACGCGGCGGTCCCGGAGCCGGCGCGGCGGGCGACGCCCTCGACAACGGCGACGCACCACCCATGTCCGCTCCCGCGTCCGCTCCAAACGACGACGACGACGACGAGATTGGAGATCCCGTGGTGGCGGCGGCGCCGCCGCCGCCGTTAGCTGACGATGCACCCTCTGGATCGCGGCCAGGTAGCGCGGGATCCGCCGGCGCAGGCGGCGGATCGTCCGCCCGAGGCAAGGATCGTGCGGATGCAGATGCCGTGGCGGCCGCCCTGCTCGAGGAGGAGGAAGCTGCGGAGAAGAAGCGAGTGGCAGAGGCTGAGGAACGCAAGAAGGCGGAGGCGGAGCGCAAGAAGAAGCGCGAGCGCGAGAAGTGGGAGTCCAAAAAGGCGAAGGAACGCGAGGCAAAGGAGCGCGAGCTTGCTCTGAAGCGCGAGGCTGAGGAAAAGGCTCGCAGAGAAGAGGAGCGGCAACGCAAGCGCAAGGAGGAGGAGCGCCTTCGTCGCGCTGCCGAGGAGAAGCAGCGCCGCGACGATGCCGAACGCCGGCGCAAGGAGCAGGTTGAGGCTGAAAAGGCACGGAAGGAGACGGAGAAGAGGGTAAAGGCTGAGGAGGAGGAGCGGAAGCGCGTTGCACGCAAGGAGCGTCGCGATCCTGCGACTGCTGCAAGTCCCGCGGCAGCTTCCCCAACCTCAGATGCTGTGGCGATGCCGGCGAGCGTTGACGCACCCAACAGCAAGGGTGCTGCATCGTCGGCACAGCCAAGGCATGCCCCGGCCCCTGCACCACCGGCAGCCCCCTCCACCACCACCTCCTCTTCACCGTCAGCAGCGGCGGCTGCAGCGACGGCGGCTGCGTCAGTTGCGGCGCCCGCGCCGTTGCCGGCAGAGGCTGCCGCGGCGAGCAGCGCACCACCCCGCGCACCCGAGCCGAAGCATCAGCAGTTGCCGGCAACGGCAGCAGCATCCGCGGCAGCTCCTTCCCCCCCTGCACCCTCCAGCAGCCAGCAAACGGTGGCTCCAGGCGTCTTAGCGGACTCAGCACCGGCTGGTCCAGCCTCTGGTGCGGCTGCAGGCGCAGCAGCAGCAGCAGCAGCTGGGGGCGCGCAGGCGGCACCAGGTGTTGGCGGAGGCGGCATCTGGGGCTGGGGCTGGGGAGGTGGTGGCGGCGGCGATGACATGTTTGGTCGCGGTGCCATTCGGTCGTCATTTGGCCCGTCAACCGCCGGCTTGTACGATGCCTTTGGCGGAAGCGTGCCATCTAGCCATGCAACATCCATGGGCAGCGCAGGCGTGTTCTCGCCACACGGCGGCGACGCGAACCGAAGCGCGGGCCCCGCAGCTGCCGCTTCCCCATCCGCAGATGCCGAGCCACCATCCCAGCTGCTGCAGGGACTTTCGCTCGACTTTCTCGACGACATGACCGGAGGTGGCAGTCCCGCGGACAATGGAAATCTCGGTGCTGGCTATGGCGCGCCGTCGGCGCCAGTCTCGTCTCTCGGTGCATTCGGCGCGCCGCCGATGGCACACCACGCCGCCGCCTTGTTCGACGCGCCTGGTGCTCCCAAGGCTTCGACAGCGGCGAGCGGCGGCGCAGGCGCCTCGGGCACGAACGGCTGGCGAGGCACAGGAGCTGACCTAGGCACGTTCCTGCCGTCCGGTGGCTCAGGCTACGCAGAGGCACCAGGCGTCGTCGACGACGCGGTGCCTCCAGGCGGTCGTTCCGCCGCGCCGCCTGGCTCGTACGCGTCTCGTCTGAAGCGTGGCTGATTGAGATTTCCCACACAGCCTTCCTCCTTCCTCTGCTAGAGCTTGCTTTGGTGCTATGATGCTTACTTGTTTTCCTTTTTCGCGAACAGGGGCGCGATATCGTCTGTTCCTCTCTCTTCGCTCTTCTTGTGTTGACGTGCAGGAGAGCGGTGTGTACGGTGGTGGGTGGGTGAAATACAACAAGAGACTGATAAGAAAACTGAAAGGTGTTGTAACGAACCGCCGCACCGCCCTCCTGGGTGGTTTTGTCAACTGGTCTATTAAAAAATGGTCTAAGAAAGGCCGCCGCCGTACTTACCGTAGGACTATCCCACGACAGGTAGGTGGTATTTGGCCGGCGGGAAATCACCCCAACAAGTCCCAACCGGTCGCCGGGCCGGGGATAGTAGTCGAAGATACCTTTTCCCATCCGTCATGATGCGGCCCGCGCCGGCATACGCGTCACCGTCGTTAGGCTCGCTCGCGCGGCGCCTGCTTCTGCTCGCAGGCGTCGCCGTACAGCTGACCGTGCTCCTGCGACTCGTCTATGTCGACTACTTCGGCTCCTCAGCGGTGGTTCTCACGACACAGGAGCAGGAGGTGGGCGCGGCGGCCCGTTCGCGTGCGGACGAGTCGGTTTGGGCCGCCGCGGCGTCGGCGGCGGCGGAAGAGTCAGAAGAGTTCGGAGAACACGATGATGGCGGCGGCTTGCAAAGCGAGCCTGACACCGGCTATACCACGTCACAACGCACGCCGACGGCAACCGCCACCGCCGCCGTGTCCCAAGCTCGCGCGGTCAGCTTTGAGACGCACCCGCTGTGCCCGCGTGCACGATCACTGCCGGCACTGCCAAAAGCCGAGCATAGAAGAGCTGCCGCTATGCAGGGGCACGTCCGCCGACGACTAAGGCGCAGGCTGATGCAGGCGATGGGAGAGTCGAAAGATCACATCAACAAGCTAGGCAAGAAGGAGCGCCTGGAGGCGAAGAGGCTGATCGCGCTCGAGGACGAGAAGTCATCCGTGAGCTGGCGCACGCAGTGGTGTGCGGCAGAGAAGGCGGCGTCTAAGGCAAGTCCAGTGCCGCCGGCCGCAGCCAAGGAGATCAGAGGCTGCCTGCGAGCAGGTGGCGACGCGTGCGACGCGCCAGGTGCTCGGCAGGCTATATCACGACTCGCGAGCGTGGTCGGTATTCGCCAGCACGCGCGCGGCGCTGGTGGCAACTTCCCCTGCATATTTGCTAACCGCGCACTATGTCCTGTGAATCGCACGGTGCGTGCCAAGGAGACGGGCGTCAGCTACGAGAGCGTGGCATTCGACCTGCCTCTTCCGGACACGGACGCCGACGATTTGTTCGACACGTGCGCTGTCGTCGGCAACGGCGCACGCACGGAGTCTGTCGCCGATGCCGCGCGCCTGATTGACGCGCATGATGCCGTGATTCGCATGAACGACATGATGCGATTTGGATGTGGTGGTGCCGGTGCGGCGTCGGATGGCGTGAAGCTATGCGGCCAAGGCGAGCGTAGCTGGGCGAATGCCACGGCAAGCCAGCGGCGACGAGGAGGAGGAGGCGACGGAAGTGTGGACACCCTCGCATCCGTGTGGGGAACGAAGACGACATTTCGCATGTTGAATAAAAAGCACGCCGAGAAGCTCGTTAAGCTAGGTGTGAGCGCGCGTGCGGCTGGCCACGCCGCGTACACGCCGTCGGCTGGCGAGAGTCTCGTCTTCTGGAATCACGCGACGGTGAAGCTTCTTCCCGAGCTTGGCCACGAGTTTGCGTCAACGCGCCTGTATTTGCTTTCCGCGGATGCTCTCGACTGGATGGTATCGAGCTACGCGAGCCTTCGCACGGATGCTCACCGCCTCGGTCTCGGGCCACCGAGCTGCTATGTGACGCTGTCCACTGGCATGCACGCCGTTCTCTTTGCGGCGCAGATGTGTCGTCGCATTCACCTGTACGGCTTCAGCTTGACAGAGTCTGAGGTGTACGATCGCGTTCATCTGCGCGATGTGGCTGAGACGCCGTCGATCGCACACGACTGGTGGTTCGATGCGCTCACCTTGAGGGTCTTGCATGCCGCCGGAGTCGTAAGTCTGTGCTCTTAAATAGCAATGCTTGTGTAACACTATTGAAACAAAGAAAGTGAAGTGCACTTCAATATCACACTTCATTACTGAACGAGGGATCTCAGCTCCATGCGTACAGTCTCGTACGAACGGCGCAACAAGTCGCGCGTCTTCTCGAACCTCGCGTCGAGTGCACGCGCGCTATTCCGTCGCATCCAAAGTTCAAGCAAGATAAGCGCAAGCATACCCTGCGCGTTGTCAAACCAGGCATCTGCGTTGGTTAATTTCGACGCTAGATACGCGCATGCCGTCGCTACCTCCTGCCGCAAGAAGTTGACGTCGTCAAGTAAACGCTGCTGGTAATCCGTGGCCCACATGTACAGATTATTACATTTGACGATTTGTTCAACGATGCATGGGTCGAGGTTTACCTCCTGCATCTCACGTGCAAGTGGCGAGATTATGCTTGTTGACATATACGTCTCAGGTGTGACCGGAGTCGGCGGCGGTCTCACGCTTGACGTTGTCGCGACCGTTGGTTGACGATTGTTGTGGGTCGGAGGTTTGGGAGAGGATGACGATGCCTGCGCCGCCTTCGCCTTTTGCTCCTGCGCCTTGAGTTGACTGTACTCTCTCGAGTAGCACCGATGGCACAGCTTGCGCACCCGGTCGCGCTTCGACCTCGCCGCGGCCGGCCGCTCGGCGCACTCTTCGCAGAGCTGCTTGATTGGCGCCATCGGCCCGCCGGCGGACTGCACCGGAGCGACCGGCGCGCTTGGAAGGTGCGCTTGGACGTGAAAGCTTAAAACCCCAACCGTTCAATGCCTCGCTGGGGTGGATCCCAAACTTCACGGACCAAAGTCAAAGTCGTGGGACTGCCCAAAGATTAAGGCACCCGCATGTGCGTGCGTGTGTGTACACGTGTAGGCTGTGCGCGACTATACATAATTATAGTCTACAGTATCTTAAGTACTCTACTCCGTTACAAATAATTACAGTGTTGGTGTTTTCTTTTGCTTTGTCACCGTCTCAGCTCGGCGGCAAGCACGCGTGCAACCACCTGGGGGGACAGCCACAAGGTTCTCAACGGCTCGAGCAAAGAGAACGCGCGGTCAACTTGCCATCGCACAGTTCGATCCACCAAGCCAGCGCGAGAGCATGCCGTGAGATATCTATCGAGCAGCGTGACGCCACCCATGCGTGAGCGGTCAAAGCTCGTCGCACGAATCCATGCGCCATCCACGGAGCGCGCGAGAACGCCGTGCATGCATCGGCACGTTTCTGCGTTAAACACGAGAGTTCCGCCAGCTCCAGTCAAATGTGCGCCAATGGCCCTTGCACTGATTGCTGCCATGCTCACGCCCTGGCCGTATATGGGATTAGGGGCGCACAGCGCATCGCCGAATGCGAGATATCCGGGTACTGGCCGATCCACCGACTCCCATCGTCTCCTTTGGTTCCGCGTTGAAGATATGCGCGCCGCGCGCTGCTGAACGGCTTCGGCGGCGCAGACGAGATCGCCGATGAGCGGATCGGGCAAACTCCTCGCGTACTCGAAAAACCCATCCAAGTCCGATGGTGGTCGTTCGCCTTTGACACCAGCGAGGCACACGAGCCAGAGATTGGATTCAACTGGATACAGCAAACCGTACCGCCGCCCTTTCTCGGGCGAATGTTCGCATCGCAGAACGGCACGACGGTGCCATGCGACATCTTCGCTGCTCTTTGCGAAGATGCGTTCCATAGCCGCCGACGCCGCTGCTTTGGGCATGTCGTCCGGTGGCTTCATGAGCAACGTTGCCTCGGTGATTCCAACGTCGAGAATCTCAAGCTGAGGCACGTCGGCGCTGATATTTCCGCACGCCGCGGCGTCGCCAATCCAGCGCGCGAACCTCGAGCCTCTTCCACTCGCGTCGATGACGAGGCTCGCCTTGATATCTCGTGTGCTTCCACCTCGTCGCTTACTGCTCCTTACGGTGATACCAGTCGCTGCACCATTTTCGATGATGAGGCTCGTCGCCTTGCATCCACTCTCAATCGAGATGCCTGGCATTTGCAGCACGCGCGAGCGCACGGTCGCCTCGAGGAGGGGTCTTGAGCAGAGCACGGTGTCGCTCCGCACTCCCTCATCTGAGCTTGGTAGCCACTGGCCGTCGACGTTGACGTGGAAGATCTTGGTGAGGTCAGCCTTAACAGCGTGTTGGTGTTCAATTTCGCGTACTATTCCTGGCAAGAGGTCGTCGAGAGCGCAAGCTCCGCCCGCAAGCAGTGTGTGAACGTGCCTCGCCTGTGGCGTCCCTGCTCGCGTTCGTCGTAGGCGTGCGAGCGCCGTCCTCTGGCCGTTATCTATGTCTATGTTGTTGTTGCTGTTGCTGTTGCTGCACCCATCTTCTTCGTCGTCGTCTTTTTCGATGACCTTGGCGTAGTATCCCGCGCGTGCGAATGCCACAGCCACGAGGAGTCCCGCGAGCGACGCGCCGACGACCACGACATTTTCCCTATTACTAAGGTTATTATGAAGTTCTACATCTTCACGACTCTCGCGCGTAACTCCATCGGAACCACCACACAGTGCAAGAAAAAGAATCTGACGAGGGGTGGTAATGGAAGGGTACCTATAATGCGAAGGATAATGCGGCACAAAGCTACGGTTACTGCTATTAAGCCTAGCCTTGTAGTACCGGCCTCGAGGAAGTAACATGCGAGTCCGAAGAACGTGGCTTGCACATGGCGCCATCGTCACCACCTGATAGCAGTCCCCCCCTAAGGGTTGCACATGTGTGGAACGAACGAACCCACCCGCCAACAAAAAAGGAAGGGAGGAGGAGGACTGGTAATTAAAGGGATCTCCCAAGAAACAGTCGGGCCAAACGCATGCCGAAGCCATAGGGTTAGACCACTGTACTGTAAGGTGTGATGTCACATATGTACATACAGTATGTACATGCATGCTGTGGGGAGTGTGGGCACGGCACTGCACTGCACAGTAGGGTAGTGCACACCCACAAGGTCAAGGGGAATCGTCATTACGGCCTTACTTAACTTACGGGCAGACGGAACGGGGAGGATTGCCCATTTGATTTGGGGGAGAGGAGAGGCCGTCTAAGGTGAGGCTCGTCTTTCCCGCCCCTGGCTGCCTGGCATTCTCTCAAAAAAATCAACTCCACTGCAACGACACGTGTGCTCGACCTCATGCACACCTCACGAGCTGTCTCTTACGTGCCGGCCGCGGTCACCTCGCCGGTGCAAGGATCGGCCATACCGGCCGAACCTTCCACGGCGATCAGCGGCAAGGTTTCTGGCTCGTATCGTTGCTTCGAGGTTGCGCGCGCGTACGTGCGCACGCTCGGCCTCAAGAGCTGGAAGGATTGGCAGGCGTGGAGTAAGTCAGGCGCGAGGCCGCACGACATTCCGGGCCATCCTCATACGATGTACAAGCAATCAGGCTGGCTATCGTACGGCGACTTCCTCGGATTTGCGGAGGGCCAAGGTGCGCGTGGCTCGTTTCGCAGCTTCGAGGATGCGCGCGCGTACGTGCGCACGCTCGGCCTGAAGAGCGCGAGGGAGTGGGAGGCGTGGAGGAAGTCAGGCGCGCGTCCGCACGACATTCCGAGCGATCCTTATGCGACGTACGCGTCATCCGGCTGGATGTCTTACGACGACTTCCTCGGATTTGCGGAGGGCAAGGTGGCTCGCTCGTTTCGCAGCTTCGAGGATGCCCGCGCGTACGTGCACACGCTCGGTCTGAAGAGCGCGAGGGAGTGGGAGGCGTGGAGGAAGTCAGGCGCGCGTCCGCACGACATTCCGAGCGATCCTTATGCGACGTACGCGTCATCCGGCTGGATGTCTTACGACGACTTCCTCGGATTTGCGGAGGGCAAGGTGGCTCGCTCGTTTCGCAGCTTCGAGGTTGCGCGCGCGTACGTGCGCACGCTCGGTCTGAAGAGCGCGAGGGATTGGGAGGCGTGGAGCTCGTCAGGCGCGAGGCCTCACGACATTCCGAGCTCACCTGAGATGATGTACAGGTCATCGGGCTGGACGTCTTACGGCGACTTCCTCGGATACGCGGAGGGCAAGGTGGTGGCTGGCCGGTTTCGCTGCTTCGAGGATGCCCGCGCGTACGTGCACACGCTCGGTCTGAAGAGCGCGAGGGAGTGGGAGGCGTGGAGGAAGTCAGGCGCGCGTCCGCACGACATTCCGAGCGATCCTTATGCGACGTACGCGTCATCCGGCTGGATGTCTTACGACGACTTCCTCGGATTTGCGGAGGGCAAGGTGGCTCGCTCGTTTCGCAGCTTCGAGGATGCCCGCGCGTACGTGCACACGCTCGGTCTGAAGAGCGCGAGGGAGTGGGAGGCGTGGAGGAAGTCAGGCGCGCGTCCGCACGACATTCCGAGCGATCCTTATGCGACGTACGCGTCATCCGGCTGGATGTCTTACGACGACTTCCTCGGATTTGCGGAGGGCAAGGTGGCTCGCTCGTTTCGCAGCTTCGAGGTTGCGCGCGCGTACGTGCGCACGCTCGGTCTGAAGAGCGCGAGGGATTGGGAGGCGTGGAGCTCGTCAGGCGCGAGGCCTCACGACATACCGAGCTCACCTGAGATGATGTACGCATCATCGGGCTGGACGTCTTACGGCGACTTCGTCGGATACGCGGAGGGCAAGGTGGCTCGCTCGTTTCGCAGCTTCGAGGAAGCGCGTACGTATGTGCGCACGCTCGGCCTCAAGAGCTGGAAGGATTGGGAGGCGTGGAAGTCGTCAGGCGCGCGACCGCCCGACATTCCGAGCATTCCTGAGCAGGCGTACGCATCATCGGGCTGGCTATCTTACGGCGACTTCCTCGGATACGCGGACGGCAAGGTGGCTCGCTCGTTTCGCTCGTTCGAAGGCGCGCGCGCGTACGTGCATACGCTCGGTCTGAAGAGCACGGATGAGTGGCATGCGTGGAGTAAGTCATCCGCGCGCCCGCACGACATTCCGAGCTGTCCTTATGTGACGTACAAGTCATCGGGCTGGACGTCTTGGGGCGACTTCATCGGATACGCGGAGGGAAAGGTCGCTCGCTCGTTTCGCAGCTTCCTCGACTTCGAGGATGCGCGTGCGTATGTGCGCTCGCTCGGTTTGAAGAGCTATAAGGCGTGGAGGGAGTGGAGCAGCAAGTCAGGCGCGCGCCCGCATAACATTCCGAGCATTCCTGAGAAGGCGTACAAGTCATCGGGCTGGACGTCGTACGGCGACTTCCTCGGATACGCGGTGGGCGAGGAAGCGCGGGTTAGACAACGTACGAACTTTCGCAGCTTCGAGGATGCGCGTGCGCACGTGCGCACGCTCGGTCTGAAGAGCGCGGAGGAGTGGCGCGCGTGGAGTGCGTCAGGCAAGCGACCGCACGACATTCCGAGCAATCCTGATAGGACGTACGCGTCATCGGGCTGGACGTCTATTGGCGACTTCCTCGGATTTGCGGGAGGCAAAGTGACTGGCGCGTATAAGCGCAACGCTGCCGCGGCGGGTTTGCGGGCGCTGTTGGACAACGGCGCGGACAACGACGAAAAGGATGAGCAAGATGGAGATGACGAGGACGCACGCCGTCGCAAACAGGCGAAGCGTCCACGCGGCGGATAAGGAAATGTTCCTGTAAATTACAACACGATGTAAATCATGTCACAGTGCCGGACATATAAGGTACCTCAATCAAACTCGATGCATCTGAATGAATACACCGCCAAATGCAGGACCAAACTGAGACATGCCTCGTGACGTTTGTTTCTTTTCCAAGCATGCAAGAAACACGCACGTACCTACTATACTGATCGTGCGCAATGTTCATCGTGAACATTGTCACATACATACAGTAGTAAGTATGTAATCCTTCTGAACTACATAACCTTATGTACATACCCAGACAGGTAAAGAAAGGTAACTTAAGGTTAGGATGTGGATGTGGATGTGGATGCGGGCGTTAGGGTTTAAGGGAATTGCATAAGAGTAACTAGGGTTAACCATTATTAAGGGCATAGACTAGGGACAGGCCCCTCAATGCCGGCCCGGGATCCCGGGGGGGATCCCCTTCCCTTCTTGTCCCCTCAACTCCTCACTCCCCCGGATTTCACCCGGTAATGCGGACAGCCTGCCTTAACTTCCCGTACAGTGGGGAAAAGTAAAGTCAACAACCCCCCCTCCTTGCCTATCATCGCGATCCCAGAGCTCGCTCGAGAGATATCAATAATAATGTCGGCGCCGTCCACGTCCACGTCCACGTCCACGGCTCCTTTAAGAAGGGAAGTTGGTGGTGTTGAGGAGTCGAAGTCCTCTCGATCTCTTGAATACGAGAATACAAATAAGACCTTTGTGAGTCCTTCCGTCCCTCCTGAAGTACAGCTTGCTGGTCAGCCTGATGGCCGTCGTCTTTCTGCGCCGGCCGTGCTGCCGCCCCTGAACATCGCACCGGGTTCATATGGAGATCGAGGCGGGACAACAACAACAGCAGCAGGAGGAGGAGGAGGAGGAGGAGGAGGAGGAGTGCGCAGTGCAGCGGGGTCAAGAAGAACGTCGAGGGAAATTGGAGTCAGGCAAGATAGTCAGGATGATCACCACCAACACAACACAGTACGGGTAAGAAGTGCAGCAACCCAAGGTGCAACAGAACACGCGGAAGTCGAACAAGGACTCGTCATGGCCAAAATTGCGCAAAACACGACGATGCAGCCAAAACGAACGTCCAGAGACCTCAGCATATATGCTGGCAGCAGTACACACACAACAACAACAACCAACTCCGCAACAGCTGTACAGCTCGTAGCGACGTTCGAGGTGGCAATCTACGTCAACGACTTCTTCAACGTAGACCTCTTCCAGCAAGGCCACTACGCGATCCGTCTGTCTGTAACCGGTGCGGTGGACTGTGGTGGTCAAGCGGCGGCGCCAGACACGACGACAAACTCGACACCTTGCTCGACGCCAAGGGCGAGCAGCGACAAGGGAACGGCGGCAGCCGCCGTCGCACGAAGTCCAACGGAGCGTGTCGTCGAAGCTAGACCAATCCGTGTGGTGGGCGATGTTAAGACGAAGGACAAGGCGTCGACGCACGTCGGCGATCGCTCCGTTCGTGTTCGACCTGTACGTATCAAGTACACGCACGAAAATCACAACATCGACGAGCTCGTCTGCTTTGAGCTCAACTTGCCCGTGCCAAATGCCGACGCGTGGAAAAGCGCATCTGCCACGGTGAAGGTGGAGCTGCTCTTCTTACCCGCAGGCAAAGACAGGGCATCGTCGGAAGCGCCGTGCGATCCAGACAAGCTTGAGGTGGTAGCAACCAGCCACCTGCGCGTGCCAAACATTGCTGATGGCGTGCATGCCTTCTTTCCCATGAACTTTGACGAGTGGCACTTTGCGCGAAGCCAGCTTGTCATACACGCGGTTCCCGTCGGCGCGAGGGCACAGACGGCGACGGAAGCGGCGACGGTGGCTGCCCAGGCTGCGGCGATGGCATCGCCGCGGCCGAGATCAAGTCTCCCCGCCTCACCTCTGGCATTCTTCCAGCGGCGCAGCACGGCATACGCACCGAGTCCCGCACCCGCGACGCCGATGAACATGGGCGGAGATTTCGAGGAGGACGGGCGACGTGACCTTGATCCTTACCAAGCGAACGTATGCATGGATATGCTCGCGTCAGCCACGAGTGCAACTGCCGCCTACCTCTCCGCGCTCCCTTCTTCAACCTTCGCCGACGCCGCGCAGACGGCATCGGCGCTCGCCGCGTCGACGCGCGACACGTGCGATGCCGCAGCGGGTGGCTTTGGCGGGTCGGATCCAGCGACGCCCGTGCCACCGCACAAGCTTCGCAAGTACCTGCGCGACGTGTCGCAAGGTGCCGGGAACGCGTGGAGGGCATTTCTCGCCGCCCACGAGCAGAGCGCGGCGACGTGCCTTTCGTTTCACAAGCAAGCGTGGAAGGAAAGCCGCGGAGATGAGTGGGCACCGCTCGTCGTCAAGATGCCCGTCGACGGCAGCGATCCACCTGTGCCAGAGATGAGCACCACCGAAGTTCTCTTCGCCGCGCATTCCATCTCGACGAAGCGCCGCCGCGAGGCGGTGGCACTTCGTCGGAACTCTCTGCGCACGTCGCCGAATCCACCACCTCCGATTGAGGACCTACAAATCTTTGGAAGCAACACCGAAACGCAGCCCATCATTTGTCTGGAGAAGCTGACGATCGGGCCCAAAACTTTCACGGAAAGCCGGACGCCTCGCTCGTCGGCGACGAACGGCGTGTTCTTGGATGTTGACGATGCCTCCCCCACGCTGTCGCGCTCGAATAGTTCGTCTAACCTTGGCGGGCATCACCATGGCCACCTTGTCGTCTTCGTGCACGGTTTTCAGGGTGCGCCGACGGACTTGAGGCTGGTTCGCAATCACATGATGAGTGCGATGCCCGGCATCGACAGCCTGATGTCCAGCAGCAATCGCGGGAAGACGTTCGACGATCTCAGCGAGATGGGCAGTCGACTCGCGCAGGAGGTGAACGCGTACGTGTCGTCCAAGTACAAGACGGGCAGTGCGCATCCGCTGCGCGCCATATCGTTCGTGGGACATTCGATCGGCAACATTATCACTCGAGCTGCGGTGAGCGACGAGCTGTTCGCGCCGCTTCGCCAGCACCTTGGATTCTTTTTGAGCATCTCCGGCCCTCACCTTGGGTACATGTTCAGCACGAACGTTTTGTTCGACAGCGGTATGTGGCTTTTGAAAAATGTGCGGAGGAGCAAGAGTCTTCATCAGATTGCTCTGACGGACGCGCGCGACCCTCGCGACAGCTACCTCTACCGTTTGGCGTCACGCGACTCGCTCCCAAATCTCTTCCGGCACATCATCTTCGTGAGCAGTCCTCAGGATCGCTACGTTCCGTACCACAGCGCTCGCGTGGAGACATCTTCGCAGATGAGCGGCAGCGCGACGGAGCCAAATGGATGTGCATCTGCCTCAGGTGGTAATTCGTCGCCACGCAAGATGGGCCGTTCTCGCTCGCAGATTCTCAGCGAGCTGCGTCGCCTTACGATGATCCCTCATGCGACACGCGCGTGCGACGTGACTCGCGTGGACGTTCACTTCCACGTTCCTAAGAAGATGTCGCTCGATCGGCTCGTGGGACGTGCAGCTCACATCGACTTCCTGGAGACGGACGTGTGGGCGCGCATGGTGATGTGGCTCGTGATGCCAAAGGTTGCGAGCGCCATCTAAGCTAACTAAGAAGGCTGCCGATCCGATGGGACCTCAACAAAGAGCGATCATTTTTAAGGTGGACTTGCTTCCATGCCATTTCCAAAGGTACCTATCTCTTTTTTACTATAGTAACTTACTAGTACAGTATTTGCCTAATATCCAGACTACATGACTTGTTTTCTCCCATACAGGTACAGGTACCTATCGTAGTGTATTTGCATGCAGTGCACGCTGAATCGCACACGTGGTCCATTCGTACTACTTATGGCAAAGCTGCCGTGTCTCGCCTAGCCTACTACCTTAGTTGGTAGTCGGTATGTATGTTTTTCTTTCCCTGGACTTTTGCAGTCACGAGTTGAGTGCTTTACAGTACCCGCCCTGTAAAGGTAGGTCCACTTGGTTCTGCCTTCGAGCCCGTGACCGTAAGTTACCTAACCTTACAGTAGTTCTTACTATCGTAAGCAGTACAGTACCGTACTACACTTTTACCCCCCCCCCCCCCCCCGGCGGGGAACCACCCTTTGTTGTCAACCACACATGCCACAATCGTCCAGCTAAAGGTAAGATAGGGCAGTAGACCTACTAAGGTAGGAAGCCTACGGAGGCCCTCCACCGGCTCCACAACAAAAAACGCCCAATCAAACCCCGATTAAGGGCGTTCCTTGCTCCAAAGCAAGACGATGTAGAGGTAATTGGCAACCAACCCCCTGGGGCTCCCTGGGGCCGGATTATCAAGGGCGGATTAATATGCCCTTGGGATTATCCCCCCCCCCCCCCCGACAGCCCGATGCCTGGACTGCCTGAGCCCCCCTTCCCTTCGGCCCTTCCGCGCCTTGCTTTTGGAACCGTTCTCGGAGCAGAAGGGAAGCGAAAAGTTGCCCCGATCACAATCCCAATCCCAATCCCAATCACAACAGTGTCTTGCAGATACAAGATGGAGGCTTTCTTCTACGTGCTGTTCGCCTTCTGCCTCCTGGGCGTGGGAGCGATGGAGGCGCGCAAGTACAGGTCGTCCGGTTCGTCAGGTTCGGGATCAGAGTCATCGTCGAAGGGTGCAGTCCCCTCAGGCTCGTTCCTGTCGTTTCGAAACAACTACCTCTTCGTCTACTGCCTCATGATGGCGGGAGACTGGCTGCAGGGACCGTACGTCTACGCGCTCTACTCGCACTACGGATACGGAGTCGGAGATATAGGACAGCTCTTCATCGCAGGTTTCGGAAGCTCGATGATCTTCGGAACCGTCGTCGGATCGCTCGCCGACAAACACGGGCGAAAAATGGCCGCACTGTGCTACGTCGTCACGTACGTCGCGTCGTGCATCACTAAGCACTGGTCGGACTACGGCGTGCTCATGCTCGGACGCTTCTTCGGGGGCATCGCAACCTCGCTTCTGTTCAGCGCGTTCGAGTCGTGGTACATCGCAGAACACACGCGACGTGGATACGACGACGAGTGGCTCGGCGGAACGTTCACCAAGCAGGTGTTCCTTGGAAACGGTCTCGTCGCAATCCTATCTGGACTGCTCGCTAACACGCTCGTCACAAACTTCGAAATGGGACCCGTCGCGCCGTTCGACGCCGCCGCCTTCTTCCTGACCATCGGGGGAGGCGTCATCTTCATGACGTGGTCGGAGAACTACGGTGCGTCGGAAGGCGGCGGCGAGAACTCCTCGTTCGCCGTGCAGTTCCGCAACGCCATGGAGGCGATCAAGAATGACAAAAAGGTTGCTCTCCTCGGTGCTATCCAGTCCATGTTCGAGGCGTCCATGTACACGTTCGTTTTCCTGTGGACACCCGCGCTGTCTCCGCACGGCGAGAACATCCCGCACGGATTCATCTTCGCCACATTCATGCTCGCCTCCATGGGAGGAAGCTCGATCGCCGATCGCCTCATGAGCTTGCCAGGAATGCCGCCCATAGAGTCGTACATGCAGATTGTCTTCGTCGTGTCGGCAGGAACGCTCGCCGTCCCGGTGATTCTTAAGCCGTTCAACACACCGCCGGACCCGAATGCACATGCGGGATTCACGGGAAGTGGACCTGGCATCAGCCGCATCGGCGAGGTGCAGATGGTCGCCTTCTGCCTCTTCGAAGTGTGCGTTGGCGTCTTCTGGCCGAGCATTATGCGCATGCGCGCAAAGTACATCCCAGAGGAGGTGCGCGCAACCATCATGAACATCTTCCGCATCCCGCTTAACCTTTTCGTGTGCATTGTCCTGTACAACGTTGCCGCCTTCCCGCTCGAGCTGATGTTCGCCATGTGCGCACTCTTCCTCATGGGATCTGCCTTCTGCCAGCGTATGCTCGCGGCGATGGCTGGTGTGAGGGACAACGGCGAGATGAAGACGGAGGTTTAGCTTTTATTTATGGAAAAGGTGATATGGGGGAGGTGGCGTTGAGAGAGAGAGAGAGAGAGAGAGAGAGAGAGAGAGAGAGAGAGAGAGAGAGAGAGAGAGAGAGAGAGAGAGAGAGAGAGAGAGAGAGAATGAGTGGTGGTGGTGGTGTGTGGTGGGTCTTGGTGGTTTTATAAACATAATTTAAAGAAACAGAGAGTGCTGCTGTAAATGATTGAAGAAAACTTTTTTTTTTTCATTTCAAACAAGTTTCAAAACAGAACAAACAACAAATTTGGGGGAGGGGATTGAGAAGAAGAAAGCATTCTCAATCTAAATCCGCCAAAGCGCTAGTCTGCTTGCCGTGAACGCGCAGGCGGTATAAACAGGCGTACGTTGCATCCTGCGATTGAGCATTTATAACAGAGAGGCGAACATGGTCGACAACGCGAGGTCGTGACACGCTGAATGTTTGTACAGCACGTCCAGAACGTTCGTACGAGAAAGATCCAAGTGCAATTCGCCCAGATGCAGGCTCTGCCGCATCCTCAGCAGCACGATTCATCGACGATGTGAAGAGCGAGGAGAGCCACGACGACAACGACGACGACTGCTTTTCTGCCTTCTTTGCATTGGCGAAGGCGCCCTGCGCTGATAGCCAGCCGTGTACGTCGATGTCACGTGGCGCGGTACCAAAGTGGAACGCTACCCGCCGAGGCAAGTGCTCGATGGTTATCGCATTCACGGCGACGGGTTCTCGGAGCCTGACGTCGACGAACGCAGTCGCGTTGGAACCAGCACGAGGCACACGCAGAGGGAGGCAGTCTCCCGGTGTCTCCATACGCGGTGTCAGCAGCCAGTCATTCGCCTGAGGATGCGTGATCCATCCGAGGCAGTTAAGCATATTGACCGGATTCCACGCACCAAACGACGTGATGGGCTTTGCACATGCGCGAGGGTGTAGTGCGGAGTGTGCGACGACAGTCGCGCCTCCGGGCGCCATGGCGTAGTCTGGACGCCCGACGCGATCTGCGGCATAGGCGTCGAGCTCGCCCAGCAGGTCGTCGTGTGTCACCACGGATTCGAAGAGCGCTTTCACGCGACAGTCTGTAGCTGCGACATGAGTCGTCGCGGTAATGATGGCGGCGGTGAGCAGTACCGCCGCGACGATGGCGACAGCGAGGTGGAGGGGAAAGAACAGCGGCACGTCGGTTAGGTTTGTTTGCGTGACGTTGCAGAAGACTTTGTGCGTGCCAACGGCAAGACGTTGCAGAGTTGACGACGTCTTTGAGGCGGCAACTGTTTTGTGAGGGGCTGACGTCTTCTTGACTTTCGAGGCGAATTGCGCGTGAGCGCGCTGGAGGAGGGACGCCTCGATACTAGCCGCCTGCTGGTTAGCCTGCTCCTGCTGCTCCGGGCTTTGCTCACCGGCGGGCTGCAAGGTCTCAAGCGCGTCTCCCCCAGAGTTCACGAGATGTGCAGGTGCGTGTGCTGGTGGCGGGATCCCTCCTCCTCCTCCTCCTCGCGACGGCGGCGGGGACGGCGAGCGCAGCGACACACCACCACCACCACCACCACCACGGGTCCCCACCCCCACGGTCGCACCTGCACCTGCACCTGCAGAAGCAGAGGCAGAAGCGCGATTTCTTCGTCCCGGCATCTATCTTGATGGCAAACTGAGGGAATGAGGTTTGAAAAATACGAACACGATAAAATCTCCACATCTGGTTCTGAGGGGGAGGGGATCCCCTAAAATGCATGTAGTACTACCCATATAAGGAGTTTAACACCTGCTCAAAACCCCTAAACGAAACGAAACGAAACGAAACCCCTAAAAGAAACGAAACCCCTAAACCCCTAAACGAAACGAAACCCCTAAACGAAACGAAACGAAACCCCTAAACCGGCAAAACTAAACGAAACCCCTAAAGGCCTAAAAGAAACGGAACCCCTAAACGAAACGAAACGAAACCCCTAAAAGAAACGAAACGGAACCCCTAAAAGAAACGAAACGGAACCCCTAAACGAAACGAAACGAAACCCCTAAAAGAAACGAAACGGAACCCCTAAAAGAAACGAAACGAAACCCCTAAACCGGCTAAAAGAAACGAAACGAAACGAAACCCCTAAACGAAACGAAACCCCTAAACTAAACGAAACCCCTAAACGAAACTGCCCCTGTCCCCTCCAGTGGGGTGTCTACGGCGATCGGAGATCTCTGCGGGCAATTCTGTTTTGTTTTCAAATCTCAACTTCCCTTCCCTTCCCTTCCCTTCCCTTCCCTCCCCTTCCCTTCCCTTCCGCCAACAACTACGACGGCTGAAGGGCGAGCGAGGGGCCTTATACCCCGCGGGGCCCCTTCCTTCCTTAAGAAAAGAAACTGACAGATAGAATATCCCACCATGTCGTACCTCCCAGATAATAGTAGTAGTAGTACTATAGGGACACACGGTGTGGCCATGGCGCCTTTGTCGTGTTACCCTCAGGCTCTCAGGGAGGCCAACATCAATCCTGGGTCCGAGGCTCGAGCTGGATTGCAGAACCTTACCAACACTTACCAAGCTTATGGGATGAACCACAACCACGGGGGGGCTTCGGCGGTGCAAGGCATGATGATGCAAGGCGGGTTGCCTTCACATACCAATAATAACACGAGTCAGAGTGGTGCGCACGCGGCGTTCGCACCCGCCTACGACACGTCAGGGCCGACGCCGAACGTTTACGCGAGCGTCGAGAACGCGCACATGCCGACGCACGCATCCATGCCGGCACAAACAAATGCGCCGCACGTCGTCTCGCTCGGGGCTTCTTCAGAACAGCACTACCACCACCGCCACCACCACGCACAACAGCAACAGCAACAGCAACCGCCGCCGCCGCCGCCGCCAAACGCAACGACGCCTCACGCAGCAATGACCACGTCGCACTCAGGCGCGTACGTGCGCGCGTTCGACGACACCAGCGGGCAGCCGCTCCTCGCTGACAGCAGCATACTCGAGGAACTCAGGCGAAACGGGCACGTCATCGTAGACCTCATGGATGCTTACAGGAGCAAACTCAGCGCTATGCAAAACAAAATCAACGGGTCACTCATGGCCAAGAGAGACCGAATCCTCAGGCAGCTCGCACGCGTTCAGGCGAAAAAGGACGAGGTGACGTACCACAGGCAGGCGACGGAGAGGGCGCGAACAGCCGCTCTGCAGGAACACGTCGAAAGCCTCAGAAGCGCGGAGAGGCTCAAGCTTCTGCTCCTCGCGCGCGACCACGAGGAGCTCAGCAGGGACGTCGATCACATACAGAGATTCATCGCAGAGGTGGCGTCGTGCTCGTCCACGAACGATCCTGTGCACTTCCTCACGCAGTTTCGGGCACTCGACGACGCGTGCGAACGGCTGTGTGCCAAGCCATTCAAGGAGGGAGAGATTGCAGTCGACGTCAAAGCGGACGGCGGTGCCAGCATCGCGCCGCCCAACCTCTCAACAAATGCGCCCGCGTCGTCCGCGCAACAGCCGCAGCCGCCCATGGACGCGGCGGAGGAGCTTAAGGACCTGCAGCAGCGTCATGCCGCGCTCAAGCGCCTGCTTGCGGCGAAGGACGAGATGATTTGGCACCTTCTCGACGAGCGAAAGGGGCGCGACGCGGTGACGGACGCGCTGCTCGATGAGGCGAATGGAAGGCTCGATGGCATGCACCGCACTTGCGTGGACCTGTATGCCGCCGCCACGGAGCTGAAGGCGAAGGTGACGGGTGTTGTGGGTGAGGTGCCCGCGATGCCTGAGGCACCGAAGCACATCAAGCGACCTCCGCCAGCCGCACCTCCTCCGGCGCTCGCTGCACTGCTCGCGGATGCAGGCAAGGGCGCGTGAGTGTGCACGGAAGAAAAAAGAAAAGTCAGAGGGAAGCCATTCAATGGGAGAGGGGGAAACAAACAAACACACACACACACACACACACATGCTGGACATTTTGAGTAATGCAAAAAAGAAAACACGTGAAGTTGTCTTGAGGAAAGAAGTCGTTACACACACGCACACTTATAATTAATAACGGATCATCATGTTGCGGTGAGATGCTCGAGAAGTGCGAGCGCGCTGTCCAGACCGCCCGTGGGAAAGTCCTTGAAGGCGATGTACTGCTCCTCCGCGCCCGTGCTCTCCTCCACGCCATCCTCCGGTCGCGTTACAATCTTCAGCGCATCACCCCCTTCTCCTCTGCGCTGCAGGCGTAGTCGCTCGACGCTCTTCGCGCGCGCGTGTGATACCTTGATTGGCAGTTTCCTCCCCCGTTCCTCCACCTGGAAGCACGTGTGTTTGTCCGTGACGTACAGCGTTCCCTCGAACGCCATCTGAATGTCCGGCGTGCACGAGTTGTGCGCGCACCGGTACGTCTGCAGCAGCTTGCATGGAAAGCTCTCGACGAGTGACTCCGTGGAAGGCAGCTGGAAGAGGCTTTGTACGAGCTTCGCCGCCTCCGGCGACGCCGACGCGTCGGCGGAAAAGCTCCGTGTACTAGCGCTTTCCTGCCCTGCGCCTTCGTTTGGCGTGGCACCCGCGAGTGTGTCGAGGCTATTCCACCAGGTGCCTAAAGTTTTGCCCACATCCTGTATTTTGTTTGCGGTTTCCGCAATCTGTTGCTTCGCTGCGTTCTGCGAGATGCTTCCAAATCCAAATCCCAAGCTGTTGAATCCCTGTGTAAGTCCTTGCGTCATTTCCGACATGGCATCTACGATGATATCCTGAGCCTCGCCACTTTTATCTGCTGCACTTGTATTCGGCTGAGACGAAGCAGGGTCGAGGTCGTTTGTTTCGTTTGCGGTGTCGTTGTCAACGTCAGCGGTTCGTGTGCCTTCGTTCGTGTTCTCCGACGAAGTCGCCACAGCCTGTGTATCGTCCTTGCTTGTCGAAGTAAGTTGGCTCGCTGGTAAGCTGCTATCATCAGGTTCCCCAGGCTGCATATTATTTGCATGAGACTGCTTAGCACCCCCACCACTTCTTTCAGCAACAGCGTCCTCCTCTTCAGGCTTATCCTCGTGAACTTCCACCTCTTCCCCAAGCTCCTCCTCTTCCACTTCATACTCGACTTCCTCTACATACTCGACTTCTTCGACATACTCGACTTCCTCCTCGACTTCTTCATACTCCTCTTCGACTTCCCCAAGCTCTTCCTCTTCGACGACGACGGTTTCCTCGACAAGCAACGACGACGACTCCGACTCCTCCACTTCCACTTCAAGCCGAAGATCCCCCAACCGAGCATGTGGAGGATCCCCCGATGATCCTACTGCCGAAGCCACAGGAGCAGGAGCAGGCGACGAGGCCGGGGAAGAGGCAGAACCGCTGCTCTTATTCTTCTTGCGCGCCATTTCTTACTTCGAGGAAAAATGAATGACAACGGCTGGAACTCTGGAAGACAAAAGTCAACCCTAGGGTACCTGTAGTCTCGCAACGACGAACGCGCCTTTCAACGTGCTTGCCGGGACCAGCCCTAACCCCTACATCACTACATGAAGGAAAGGAACCACCTGCCCTAACCCCTACCTCTAACCACCTGCCCTAAAAGGCTAAAACCCAACCACCTGCCCTAACCCCTAACCCGACGTAGCACCTGGACCTGCCCTACGATAATCCTAAGGACTACCCTAACCCACTGGCATTCTTGTCACCGGCAACTGGCAACTGGTAATTTTACCACAGAAGTGAAGTTGAGTTCAGGATGGACACGCGTCGTTCTTCTGAGTCGTCGTCGTCGTCGTCGTCGTCGTCGTTTAGTAGAAAACAAATCAAGCCACTGAAGCAAGGAATGCCCCCGTCCTTGGGGGGATCCATGCCCATGTACACGCTATTCGGAATCACAGCCTTGAGCTTGCTTGGAATCGTTCTAGTGCACAACCAGCAGAACGTCGAAAAACAACAACTCCATAGTGGCGTCGTGCGCGACATCGAAAGACTCAGATTACGCGAAGAACGCGAGAGAATCACCAAACAACAGTCCAGGTCGTGAGTGATCAAGACAATAACAGTCTATGTATGATGTAGGTATGGACCTTTGTATTTAACTTTTGTATTTCACTCAGTAAAGAATACCGTGCACCGTTCACATTCACACGTGGTCGAGCTCGCGAGCTTGAAGCACCTTCAGCACAATCACGAGCGCGGTTTTCAGCGAACGCGCCGCGGCTGACAAGTTTTCAAGAAACTCAGACTCGCCGGGCGCAGTTCCTTCCTCGCGGTCGACGATGTCCGTGACGGACTTTATCCCAATGAGCTTCGTGTGCGTGATGTGGCACGTCCAAGCCACCGCCTGTCCCTCCATGTCCTTGACGTGCGCGCCGAAGCTCTCCATCACCTCCACGCATCTGTCCGTGTTTGCAAACGAGTTTCCAGTCGTCAAGAGTCCTTGCTTCACGGCACCTTTCGCCTCCGGTCCCTTTTCGACGTCCCACGACTCTTTCAGGGCGTCGACGAGAAGCGCCGTTTGCGTGCTCGCCTCCATCGACCCGTCGGCGTACGACGCGAAGGCCGGAATAGGAATGCGCCGGTCGTGTCGTCGAAACTCGTCCACGAGGTAGACGTCTCCGATTGCGGCGCCGCGTTTCTGGAATCCTCCGCACGTTCCTGCGTTGATGACGACGTCAGGTTCGTACGTCTGCACGCCGATGTACGTCGCGAGGGAAGCGGCTTCCGTTCCAACGGCGTCGACGCCGTGGATGGGGCAGGGTCCCGGGCACACGATCGTCACGTTCAGGGCGCCTTGGAACGTTCCCGCGAACGCCTTGAATGGCGACGGCATTTTGTCGGAGGGCGTCAATCTCAGGTGTTCGACGATGGGCGCCGCCTCCGCCTCCATGGCGATGACGATCAAAACCGAAGACACGGGCATTGCGAATGAAAGGAGGTTAGAAGCACGCGGATCTGGATCGGCCGCCGCTGACGGAAGTGATGGGGAACCTGTGTTCGATAGTCTATACTGCAGTCGGCTTGATCGGATCAACCAGACACCCAAAAGAAGAGGACAAGCAGGACAAGGGATTAGGGATTAGGGTTCGCAAAATGGCCGGACCTCGGAGGGGTAGGAAGTAGGGATTAGGGATTAGGGTTAGGGTTAGGGTTAGGAGCTCTTCAGTTGGGGTTATCTTATCTTATCGTCTTTCCATTCGTTTCTTGGGTTCTTGGAGAAATCACGCACACTTCATTTTGTTCGTTCGTTCGGGGCTCTGGCATCTGGCTTTTATACAAGTTCGTCCTTCTCAAGCAGCTTCAACTTCACTTGTCATATAATATATCGCCTTTATAAGCCACTGCTGCGCTGCATATCATCATAGGCATATGCCTCCTCCTCTCCATGTCACAGCACCGCAATTCGGTGCTGTTTTCGGGGTAGGGGCTGGTGCTGTACTTGCCTTGAAAACCATAGGGTCATGTGTGAACCTTGTGCGTCGACGTCGACAGCATAAGAGAAGAAATAGACACAACAACGACAATTCAACCCTTTCAACGGCGAACCCCTTTGAGGATGATGATGATGGGCATCATCATCAGAGGGGAACGATGCACGTCATGAACAACCAGTCAAAAGGACGAATTCGCGGTGGGGACAGTACAAGCGCACAACAACAGACGTCGTCAGCTGCAGGAGACATGCGGGCGACGGCATGGATGACGCCTGCCATACTCCTGACGCTTCTCGTCGTCGCGACGCTCGTATACACTGGAAGAACCGCACGCGTGCCTGCAGCTTGCGCGCTCGGCGCGATCGGCGCGTACATCCTGCGTGCGTTCGCGAAGGAGGTGCGTAACAACGAAGGTGCCGCAGCCACCGGCGACGCGGGCGGCGTCGTGCTCACGCCGCACGCAGACACGGGACTCGCAACAAGTGGGGACTGGAGGGCGAGCCTTCCAGGCACATGGAGAAAGGACAGGGCAGCCTCGGAGTCGATGGATCTCGCTTGCGATGGTACGTCTATCTCTAACCATCCCGTGGCTGAGAAAACAGCATGCGCTAACCTAACACAATAAACAATACAGCCATCAAACTCAACGGACTTCTCAGACGCGCCACCGTGCTCATCAACGGACTCGAGCTGGAGGTGCGCGACAACAACGTGTTGCGCTTCTCCGTGACGAGCGTCATTCCCTTCTACAAGGTCACGGAGTGGTACACGGTTGACGGGGTCACCGTGTCGCGCGGTAACAGGCGGGATATGCGGCGAGGAGGTTACACGGGAACAGCAACCGCGAGGCGCGGTGGCGATGGCGTGGACTTGCGCGTCAAGTGGGGTGACCCTCATGGTGGTGAGGTCATCGACGAGCTGCGCGTGTCTGCGGATGGACAAAAGCTCTTCGTCACGTCCAGCATGCGGATGAAATCTGGCTTGGTTGTGCCGCCGTACACTGCCGTGTACCACCGAGTGAGGTGATGCACATATGCTAAGATTGCTCATTCAGTAATGTGGAATGTACTTTACTTTGTCCAACGGTCGTCCATTCACACCATTCGCATTCGAGCTCCGCTTGCACTTGTTGTCGTTGCTGTCGTCGCCATCGAGACTATCATGGTCAGACGGGCTGGGTGGGGACCCGTTGTAGATCCGTCCACCCTCTTTCCATAAGCAGTGGGGAAAATGTGTGGGATCCCAGTCGTGCTGCCACATCAAAACCATGAAGACAATCAAAAATTCAATGAATCCTATTTCGGTATGTTACTTACTTCGTCACAGCCTTCTTCAAAGCGTGGCTCGCCATGATCCAAGAATCGAGCGTCTTGATGACGTGAGGTGGCGCGGCACCCTGGCGCTGCAACGCAACCTTTAGCAAGTACGCTTCGCCCATGAGTGTGCGCAATTGTCCAAGCGCGGAACCTCCGGAGCTGCGCATGGCTGCAGCGGATGCGGCGGGTGCGGGAGGAGGAGGCGGAGGTGCTGCCGTAGCCGCGAAGGTTCGGTGGAACATGGCGTCTGCCAAGCTCTCTTCGTAAGCAGCTAGCTGATTATCCTTCGCTCTCACGTCATGCTCGAGCTGTTCGACGCGACGCTGCAATCCCCACGTGTCAGGCGTGGCGTGAGGTCGTTCCGTGAAAGTTCGCGCCGCAGACGTTGGTGGCGAAGAGTGAGGAGCTGGGATGACCTGAACACCCTCCGTATCCACCGCAAATGGATGCGGTGGGACGGGTGTGGTAGGCGGCATGGCCGCACTTGGTGAGGACACCGGCTCGTGCTCAAGTTGCTCGAGGCGTGAGCGGAGCTGCATGATTTCGAGCTCCCTTGCGCTCGGAAGTGGCGGCGGCTGTGGCTGTGGCGGCGGCGGTGCCTCGATCTGGGGCGTGGTGCGTATCATTGACATCTCATCGCGAAGGCGACGTATGCCGTCTTGGAGTACCTCGAAGTCCGCTCGCGAGATTTCAGAAGCCGGTGGAGCGGCAGGTGCGGGCGACTGAGACGGAGGAGCTGCCGCAAGCTCGGCGCGCGCCGCCTCGGCGCGTGCTACTCGTTCCCTCGCTTCCGAGGCGGCACGCTCAGCACGCTCCGCGCGAAGCGTCGCCTCCTCCTCGCGCTCACGCGCGCGTATGAGGTCATGGTCACGCGTTGAGAGCGCTTCGCGCATCCGGGTGTTAAATTCGCGCTGCATGTCCAGCTGCTGCTGCATCGCCACCGCGTCAACCTGCATGCGTTGCAATGCCATCGGCATGGCGCCAGCGGCGCCGGGGTGGATGTCGTAAGCTGGTTGCACAGTCACTCCCTGCGTAAATGGCTGCGGGCTCGCCGCAGGGCTTCCGGCTGATGAGGTGGCAGGGAATGAAAATGAGGACGGTGGCGGTTCGGGGGGTAGCGCGTGTGCTTGAGCCATTGGCATTTGCTGAGAGTGTTGTTGTGGCGGTGGTGGCGGTGGTGGAGCTGGTCGCGGCTGCTGTGCATTCGCGTACGGACCCGGTGGTGGCGGCGGCGGAGGAGGAGGGGGCGGAGTTCCAGGGCGTGGCGGCGGCGGCGGCGGCGTTGGTGGTGGCATAGCTGACGAGCCCGGCGGCGGAGGAGGAGGTGGTGGGGGTGGGGGTGGTGGAGGGGCTGGTTGACCGAAGCTTGAAGGCGGCGATGCGGGCATCGAGTTTGCCGCCATCTTGTTGAACACGGAGCTTGCAGTTGCAGCCTCGGGCGCAGCCATCGGCGGCGGCGGCGGCGGCGGCGACATCATGGGCGACTGGCCACCTGGCGACGTTGGGTTTGCGCCAGCCCCCTTTTTTTTGCTTCCCCCGAACGAGATTCCCAAGCTCTTAAGCAGCCCACTCTTTCCTCTCGCGCTTACCGGCGCCCCACCTGGCTGCATCGCAGGCGGCGACGTGGGTCCGTTCTGTGCGAAGTTCGGCGGCGGCCCTGGTGTTGCGGCGTGCACGGGCGGCTGGCCTCCTCCCTGGTTGTCGACGATGCTCGCGACCGTGCTTTCGACTGCGTTAAGGAGGCTCTTGATGGTTCTCGGGTCGCTGTACAGCCATATGTCCTTCGGCCCCGCCGTTTGCTCCGTTTGCACGGTGAATACGAAGCAGTTATTTCCCTCGAGCGCCCACTGCAGTATGCGCGCGAACCCGAACTTGCCGAGCGGCCCTCTGTTTCCCTGCAGGTTGAGTCCTGATGGCGAGACTTCGACCCACACGTCGGCGGCGTGCCTGCCCTGCTTGTCGCGTATGTGCGTCTTGAAGCGCTGAGCCTGGGGAGCGTCCATCAAAGTGAGACGCCGATGATGTTTGCCGAAAGATGATGATGACACAAGGATGACACGGGAAAAAGCTCTTTTTTAAGGCTTAAGAGGCGAAACACGACAGTCGTCCCGTTCCGTCTGTCGTTCCCTCAACACACCACAACCCAAACGAGTCGGTCGGCCGCAGTAAGTACTTCACATGCGTTTCCTTATAATGAGCTCCTCCTTTTTAGGGGTTCGAACTCGGGGTTGGGCTGGGGTTTAAGGGTTAGGGGTTGGTTATTTTCAACACTTTCGTTGTGCTTGTGCGTTTACATTTTATATGCGCGTCGCCGTCGTCGGCGCGGGCGTCGGCGCGCTCGCGATGCGCAGACGACTCCTGAGCGCGAGGCCGAACTGGGACGTCGTCGTCTACGCCGCAGATCAAGAACCGCCAGAAAACACGCCGCCGGAAAGCGACCGGGCACTCGGCATATGGCCGCGCGCGTGGAACGCCATCGCAGACGTGCACGATAGACTGGAACCGCTCGCGACAGTACTGCCACCTGCGGCGTACAGGAACATCAACGGGACGTGGCTGTCACAAGCTCCCCCGAACGCGCCTGAACGCGTCGCTGCGGTGAGAGAGTCCGACCTCAGGTCAGCGCTGCTTCGCACGCCGACGACGACGGATTCGGACGTGCGTTGGGGATGCCGTGTCGCTGGCGTGGATGTCGACGAAGGCAACGCCAGAAAACTCGTCGTGCGAATCGACGGTGGAGAACGCGAAGGCCCATTTGACGTGTGCGTCGGTGCTGATGGCGCAAGGTCCGTCGTTCGGCTCAGCGTTGCCGGTGAAGTCAGCACGCCGGTCGGCACGGTGAGCGAAGCGGGTTGGGTATCGGCTGACGACGTTCGCAGCTTGCAGCTAGACGGTGTACCTCCTTTCGAAGTGCTCGCTGGACGCGGTCGACGACTGGCGTTCGTGCCCGCGGGCGGTCACGGCGACGCGTCGTTCTTCGCCACATTTCCCCTCGCCAGTGCACACGACGAGGTTGCGCCGATGTACGCCGACGTCTTCCACCCGGTTCCTGACCTCTTCGCGCGTGCCGTGCACGCGCTTCGTCGAGATGTTCACTTTGAGCATGCCAGGCCGATGTATGCACCTCGTCAGAATGTCGCACTCGTCGGCGACGCGGCGAATTCAGTCGGCCCAAACCTTGCACAGGGAGCAGCTGCAGCCATCGAAGACGCCTCCGTACTTGCTCGACTACTTGCTCGCTGCGACGACGACAAAGACGTTGGTGCGGCACTTCAGGAATATTCAGCCGCGCGCAGTCGTCGTGCCGCGCGCCATCGTCGCGTCACGGCATTTACGGCCATGCTCGCTCATCGGGCTCTGGATGGTTGGAGAGACATCATGGCTCTCGTTCCACAACCAATCAACGGCGCGATCTTCCGTGCGGCTCTTACACATAGCTTAGGCCCAGACTTGGACGACAACGACGACTTGTAAATTATAAGGTTGCTCATTAAGCTGCCTAAGAATGTAAAAAATACCTGAATGATGTTTGATGATACAATAAGTATGAAGTATGTGCGCCATGCGTGTCGCGTCTTCCGTCGTCGACCGCTGAAACAATTCAATGTTGAAACAGTTTTGAACAACTTTTTCTGGTGAATGTCACATGTGCGTCACTGCGTCACGTTATTTCTTGTTAAATTAGTTGTTATTACTTTAGTTTTTTACTACTTATTAATTATTATTAGTTATTTAAAAATCACGAGACGATGACAATTATAATGGTATCAATAATTGCTTGTATTATTATTTCCCTTGACGTCCGTGTGCCGTGGCAGACGAAGGGACACCCACTTCATTCGTCGGTCGTTCCGTTTACGGAGTCAAATTAAACGTGAACGTATCCGCGGGTCCATTCCACCTCTCGATGGCGTACTACGCCGTGGCCGGCGCTTGACAAATTCATAAAGTTTGTTTCTGATTCCTCGATCAAACAAACACGACGATCCTTTATGGTTGATTGTATACATAAATGCGATGGAAATTTTCTAACACAACACTTTCTTTCTTTCGAAACACACACGCCAATATTATAAAATTAAAATCAGGTGTTTCATACTTCTTGCGCATCATCGTGTGCAAGATAGAGATGCGCCGCCACTGTGTGTTCTACTACTAGAGAGAGAGAGAGACACCTGCTGTAACTAGTTTTGTAAGATTCGAATGTAGTTGAAATTTTGATGTTGTTGATTGGTGATTACACACAAAACAAAACACAAACTGTGGTGATTCTTTTCTTGGCTGCAAGAAATTTCAAAAAACAAAAAGTGTTTGTCACCAAACTCTCGAGCTCTGTGTGTGTGTGTGTGTGTGTTCTCTCTCTCTCTCTCTGCTAGCATTCCTTCTGCTATTGTGCTTATTCCTGCTCAGTAGTAGTGGATGAGGACGGCAAAACTGGTCAAAAATTGCTGACTACTACTCGCTCGTCGTCAGCGGATTATTATCCATCCTCACGTAGGTCGTGATTTAAGGCTTGTTTTTTTTTTCCTTTTTGGGTTTCTTCTCTTAGGGGGTCTCGGGGCATCCAGCTGACGATGCTCATTGACGGCATCCGAAATCGGAGAAGAGGCCATTGCCTTCTTTTCCGCAGACTGTGGTGGCATTCAGTTGGTTGGTAGGAGGATCGGTTCCTCCATAGCAAATCCCGGTAGCAAACCCAGAGGTGAACGATCCAGTCACCAACGAACTCAGGTCCGCGTCGAGCGATGGTTGGTTGCTTTCGTTGCCGATGCACACGCCGTCAAAGTCACCACCAGAACCTCCATCTCTAAGGTTGGGTGCGCAGAGTGTCTGGAGAGCGGGATTGCGGTAAACCTGTAAGGTTGGAGGAGGATAGATTGTCAGAGGGAAAAAGGATGGAGGGTAGGAGGTGAGTTTGGTGTTGTTGTGACGATGAATGTATCTGCTGTGTTGGTTGCGTACCTGGAATTCGCGGCTCGATGTCTCCAGCACAGGAATGCTGATGCCGACGAGGTTCTCGTTGTCTCTGATCTGTTGTTGTTTCGTTTGTATTGAATGGTGGATTGGTTGGTACTGTAAGTTTTGGTGCTGTTGTTCTTGTGACGACGATGAATCCATTTGATGATGGGTTGTCACGTACCCTGAGGGAATTGAACAATGTCGTCAACTCAGGGAGCTTGACGTCGACGAGTTCAGGATTGGTGACGATCTGTTGTTTTGTTTGTAGTTGGAGTTTTGTAGGAAAGAAGAGTGAGTGAGTAAATTTTATACGCAGTGCGTGATACGATTTGTTATGGAAGAACACACAAAAAACAAGGAATAAAAAGACAAAAGTGAAGAGTGTGAGACGTACCGTGATCTCTCCCGCCGCCTTCAGCGCAGACAAGTCCACGCTCGTGAGCATCGGGTTGCCTCCGATCTGTGTGTTCAGGGAGGGGTGTTGTTTTGTATGTGTCGTTGGTGGTGAGTACATGGTGAGTTTTGTGCAATCAGTTGAAAAGTCGATTATGGCTCTTCAAAGCGGATACGTACGAGGATGTCCAGGTTCGAGTTACCCTCAAGACGAGGCGCGTAGATACTCGTCAAAGAGGCAGAGTTTATGAACTATTGTTGTTGTTGTTATTTGTTGTTTGATGATACGAATGGTTGTTGTGTTGTTGTGAATATGTGATTTGGTTTGTTAGTGAGGTGCTACCAAATGGAATGTGTGTGTTCTGTCGAAGACACGCCATATTATTGTAGAAGAACATAAGGCAGAGCACCAAGAAGAAGGTGGGAAAGGAAAGGAAGGAGGAGCGTACGTACGAAGAATCGACCGTCCGGTCCTGTCACCGAGTTGGCGAAGCGAACCTCCGCAAGATTTGGGAATTCTCCAGATCGAAAGTTAAAATCCACCTCCTGGGACGAGGTAGTGATGCATGGGAACGAGGTGATGGTGACGTTGGTAGGATCGCCGCTGAGAACATCCCTGATGTCATCCGCGACATTGGAGAGGGTGATCTTTTGTCCTCCGAATGGCTCGGGGTTGCACGAGGTATACTTGGTACCACCAAGCGACAGCAAGGTACTTCCATCACAAGTATTGCACTCCTCGAGATCTTGCTGAATGATGTCCTTGTGGGGAATGTCACGGTAGTCAATCTTGCTGAATTTGCTCGTTGAAACGTACGGTGGCTTCCCACAGTCGAGTTCCATGTGGTGTGGAATGCACTTTCCACCCTTTTGATGCGTTTTAAACGTAAGGATGCACTTTTCAGGTGTAGAATAGCTTCCTCCAAAGTGTCCAGCCATCGTACAAATTGCACTCTTGCGGCTGATATCGTCAATCGCACATACCCACTTTTCATTGTTGTAGTAGTAATTCGTGAGAGTGAACGTCAAGCCATGCGCTTCTGACTTCGCATAGAAGTATTTATTTTTGGCACCACCATGGCACCCACCACCACCAGAAGCGTGAGTGACAGTGTACCAAGTAGCTTCACTCGCATCATCAGGAAGATCTTTTCCCCAGAAGGGAAGACAGTGTTCTTCCTTCTTTACTTCGCAAGGACCAGAGTAGTAGTCAAACTTGGCATACTTGCGATACTTCCATGTAAACGGCGAGTACCACTTCGGCTTGGGGTAGAACGTGTCGCACGGGTAGTGCTCGTCCCGCTCGTACTGCTTCCCATAGTACGGCCCAACTCCATATTTAGAGTCGTACTTGCTGTATCCAGAGTCGTACTTGCTGTATCCAGAGCCGTACTTGCTGTATCCAGAATCGTATCCAGAGTCGTACTTGTTGTCATTGTACTTGTTGCTGCTGTACTTCCACGTCCACGGCGCCCACCACTTGTACTTGGGATAGTAGCCTGATTTGTATTCATCACCGTAGTAGCCTGAGTTGTATTCATCAACGTACTTCGTCGTCTCATAAGTCGTCGTCGTCGATTTGTCTGCGCTCACACCACTCACGGCACTTAGCATTACGACGACAGCAAGCAGAGCGACCAGAACGGCTGATGACGCCGTGACGATCGATCGCATGTTCCTGACATTCGTCGTCATCATCTTCGTTACTACCACTATTATGGTATACTGTTTTATATGAGCCAATCAACAAACGCCTGCGCGCTGCCAATCTATCAGGTATGATGAGGACCAACCGACCAACGTGTGCAGTGATTGATGAGGACCAATCAATGAGCGAGCCAATCAATGAACGAAAGGAGCCAAGGTGTACTAAAAACGCCAACGAGCCAATAAGTAAAAAAGACTGTACCTGTAGAAGAGGCACAACCATAGACCTCTCACAAAGACCATACCACAAAGACCATACAAGCCTGCAAAAAAGCTGCACTGACTACTCCGAACCACCACTGGGCACCACATTCACAGCGTGACATGTTTCGCATGAGCCGGGAATGGCGATTGGCGAACAAATAACGGGCGGAGGGGCCGAGGGTGAAAAGGTCCTCGGCCAAACAAACTCCCCCTTGTTCCCGGCTTGGGGGATACACCGTTGCTTGGTGCATGGCCTGTCCTGTCCTTTGGGGTCCGGTTTGGGTTTTTGGTTTCCCAACGTCCGGACCATCCAACCTCTCGGCACGCACGCCCGCATGCTGGCTGAAACCAAGGGGAAATAACATGGGGTGGCAACTTCTTGGTTTGGGGGTTCCACATGTTGAGGAGTTAGGATAAGGTGGCCGGGGGCCTAGAGCTGAAACCCCCATTTTTTAGAGACATTCCCCCTCCTCGACTACACCACCCTGCGAATTCACACGACTGCGAATTCACCCATCGCAACAAAGGCGCGATGAGCGGCAACGCCTCCCGACCTTGGCGCCGACCAACAAAATTTGCCCACCTCCCTCCGACCTGGTCACCTGGAGCCCCGATCAAAAAAAAGGTTGCCAATGCAAGGCATGGAGAAAAAGGTTGCCCGACCTTAGGCCCCGAACAATCCCGCAATTTTTCAAACTCCCCATGAAGCGCCCCCTCCACCGACCTGTAGCCACCGACCAAGGTGTCCTCATCCATCTGTCAATTGCCCAACGGGGTTCAAAAAAAGGGGGGATGTTCCATTCTTTCTTCGACCAAAATCTCCGTTATGAGGCGCCCCTCCTCCGACCTAAATCTCCGTTATGAGGCGCCTCATCCTCCGACCTAAATCTCCGTTATGAGGCGCCTCATCCTCCGACCTAAATCTCCGTTAAAAAGCGCAATTAGGAGATGCATGTTCAACCATAAAACCAAAAGAAAAGCATGTTTAGTAAGTCCAGTCTCAAGACGGAAAGACATCATTCAAGAGAGGGTCCTGAAAATAACAAGAAAAGAAACCAAGAAAAAGAAAAGAAAAAGAAAAGGTAGGGTTATGAGCACCGCAGAATGGGATGTCACAGCTGCATACCTACATTGCTCCAAAATTTCAGCGTGCGACGTGTTAGCACTACTATCACGTAATCGAGACCAATAATTGGTCCCGATATCGAGCGTAAATTAGGTATCATTCATTGCCGGTGTCGGTCCGTACGAGGTCGCATTCGAGGCTACTTCTTGTGAAGCCGCCATGATCGGTGGTGGGAGGAGGGAAAATGATCAAATTTAGTAGTAGTTCAACCTATCGTAGTCTCAGGGACAACAATCCATCAAAATTCAAGTGGTCATCATCAAATAGGGGTCTTTATCACAAAAAAACCTAAAATTCCAAACCCCGAACTTTTACTGGCGTTTGAAAAAATACTGGCAACTGGGGCGTCTTTTTCCCGTCCCCCTTTCTTTTTCCTTTCCTGCGGTGATTCATTCTTCCCTCCCCGTCTTGGTCGTCGTCGAGCAGTCCGCCAGCCATAGTCATGCTGCAGTTTGACGCAGTGGTGGACGGCGTCGGCGTCGGCACATCCGCGACTGTGAACGACCGTGCGCTCAACCAGGAGGCGGTGGAGGAGCACGACGCGAGCGTGCGTCGGGGCGCGGCGGCGCGCGTGCGTGAGCTCGTGCGACAACTCGACGATGACGCTTGGCTCTTCGAGGTGCCTCGCACGTCGCGAAGAGTGTAGCAGTTCTTGTTGTAAAGAAGATTGAAAAATAAAGTCTGGTTCAAAACAGCAGTCAAGCTTATCTTTACTTCGCGCCAGCTGCCACCCTCCTACGCGCGGCGGCACTCGCGTCAAGCTGCTTCTCATCTCCTGGTCGCAATCCCGCGTGAACACCCTCCCCACGACTTCGAAACACCTCCTTCACCTCCTCGTCGAGTTCGGGGTCCATTCCGCCGCCCGTCATGCGCCCACGTCCAATGAGCTGGTGCACTGTGAACCTCGTCGCGGACGTGTCCGACTTGACCGTCTTGGCATCGTCCGCTCCGTGCTGCAGGAGCACGGCGCACGTCGTCGCGTGGCCTCCGTTTGCCGCGAGCATGAGCGGCGTCCACCCTTGCTCGGCGACAGGCGCGTCGACGACCGCGTTGTGCCTGCAAAGCAGGTCGCACACCTTGTCGAGTCCCTCCCTCGCGGCGATGTGCAGGCACGTGAACTGCGAGAGGTCCCTGGTGTCTGGGTTGGCTCCACACCTGAGTAGCGCATCCGCGGCGGCGAGTCGCCCTTGTCGGCACGCGACGTGCAGCGCGGTCCTGCCGTGTATGTCCCTTTCCCTGACGTCCGCGCCTGCATCCACGAGAGCGTCTATGCACGCGGCGTGGTCGGCCGCCGCCGCGAGCATGAGCGGCGTTTCTCCCGCCGAGTTTCTGTCTGCGGGCGTGCACCCAGGTTTTTTCGCCTTGAGGAGTTTCGCGAGCGCCTCGGAGTCGCCGTTGTGCACGGCGTTAACGAGCGCGAGGTGCAGGGTACCTGGCCGAGGCTTGTCCGTCACGGGGTCCCACATGATGATGATAATGATCAGGTTAAGGATATATATATAGTAAGACACGCAAGACACGCACACACACAGTCACTCCAACCTGTTATTAACAAGGCAATGAAAGAAACACCTTGCAATGAAAGTTGGTTGGAGCCTGGACGAAGAACGAAAAGAAAAGAAAGCGCCTTACCAAACCAAACCAAAACAGGGGACCCAAACAAAAGGGACCGTAAGGTTAAGTCGGACTGACTATGAAGGTGAACGGTGAGCCCTGGAAAAAGTCAAACTTAATTTTTTAACGGGTTCCCTTCCACTCATAAGATCGGTCAACGCGACAGGCTCGGTCAACACTCGCCGACTGTGTAGTACTATAGGTTGGACATTAGGGTTAGGGTAGGGTTAGGGCTAGGGTTAGGATTAGGGCTACTGGGTTAGGGTTAGGGCTACTGGGTTAGGGTTAGGGTACCTGGGTTAGGGCTAGGGTACCTGGGTTAGGGCTAGGGCTACTGGGTTAGGGCTAGGGTACCTGGGTTAGGGTTAGGGCTACTGGGTTATCGTAGGGCTAGGGCTACTGGGTTAGGGTTAGGGTTAGGGCTACTGGGTTAGGGTTAGGGCTACTGGGTTAGGGTTAGGGTACCTGGGTTAGGGCTAGGGTACCTGGGTTAGGGCTAGGGCTACTGGGTTAGGGCTAGGGTACCTGGGTTAGGGTTAGGGCTACTGGGTTATCGTAGGGCTAGGGCTACTGGGTTAGGGTTAGGGTTAGGGCTACTGGGTTAGGGCTAGGGCTACTGGGTTAGGGTTAGGGTACCTGGGTTAGGATTAGGGCTACTGGGTTAGGGTTAGCCGGTTAGGGTTTCTCCTTGTTCTTTCCCGCCTCCTCTCCCGTCCCCTGTTCTCTCGAGCCTCCTTCCAGTCTACGTCTCGTCTCCATGGCGACGCCCCATGGCGACTCCTCTTCAGACGACAGTGATGGCCTGTTCGAGTACGCGCCTTTGAACTTAACTTCTGAAGCTCCTGCTGCTGCTGAAGCTCCTGCTGCTGCTGCGGGTTCCGGTCTTCCTCCTCCTCGTGGTGGTGGTGGTGGTGGTGCTTCCCCGTCAGCTCCTGAGGGTGATGGTGGGCTTGGCGGGGGTGGTTTGGGTGGTCCTGGTGGTTTGGGTCCTGGTCCTGAGGGTTCGTCTCGTCGTCATGAGGGCTTGTCAGAGGGTGATGGTGGGCTTGGCGTTGGGGGTGGTGCTTCTGGCATTGGCGGTGGTGGGTCCCTGAAGAAAAAAAAGAAACGTCATCGGTCGTCCATGATGAACGCGGATGACTCCGATGACGACGACGACGATTTTGGTGCCTCCTCGTCCGCGGAGGATGGGGAAGGTGAAAATCGGAGACATCGTTCCCAGAAGAAGTCAAAAAAAGTCACGGATCCCAACGCACTGGGTGGTGGTGGTCACCACGATAACAATACGGATAGCAGCGACGACGAGTTTGCATTCAAACCGACGAAAGAGTACCGCAGCACGTCGAACAATGCAAAACAAACCAAGAAAAGAAGTAACGCGCTCGACAACAACAAGGAAGTGGCGAGGGCGCTCCTACAGGCGACGGTCGCTGATGACGACGACGACGACGAAGAAGAAGAAGAAGAAGGAGCAGATGTCGTCGAAATTGACGACGACGACGACGACGACGACGACGACTTCGAACACCTGCTTGGAAAAAATGCAAGCGGCGATAAAACAACGACAACAACAACAGCAGCACAACTCCAAGTCAACATGCAAGCGCAGGGCACAAAGCCATTCAAGCTCGAAATTGGAAAGCAGGAAACGTTTGCGAAGCTGCACGCGGCAGCTCACAAAAATCTTGTCGAGCTTGGCGTCATCAAAAAGTCGGCAAAGATTAAGCTTCTCTTCGACGGCGACGCGCTGGAGCTCGACGATACGCCTGCGTCATTGGACATGGAGGACGGCGATACCGTCGACATCGCAACCTAAAGTCTTCAATCTATAAGTTTTCTCTGTAACATGCGTTCTGTTTTTCAGTTAAAAAAGTCTGGCGGCGTCATCTCGAAGGTTCGCTGTCCAGCAGCGCCTCCACATTCGCCACGAATTCCGCACGACGAACAATGTCAGGATACCTCGGATTTGCAAGGCCCATCAGCGCGTCGCCGCTCATGCCCGACAGCGCGCGAAGCGGTGCACCAGCAGCCTGCGCATCCGCAACCGCGAAATATGCCGCCGTCTCAAGCTCCATAGGACCGAGATGGCCATCGCCATCGACGTCGCCATACGCAAATGCCGCGTGCACGGCGTTCAACCGTGCAAGCCGCACGAGCCGTGCCGACATCGTGTCGCGATAGGCTGCGACATAAGCCGCTGCAGTGGACGAGTTTGTCGTCACCACCGCGTCCGCCAGTGCCTTGGCATCTGGAATGGGCACAGATGCAGCCCGACCCGACGCAAGGTACCCCACGGACCTCAGGCGCACGCACTGAGGCTCGAGCGGCGAAGCCGCGCACCGCGCTAGCGCCGCAGCCCACGGGCACGTCATCCCGTTGTACGGCAGCACGGCACCTCGCAGCGGGCCGCCGTATCCGCGCGCCAGGCACTCCACGTCAGTCACGACGCCTCCCGATGGTACGGACGTGCAGTATCGTTCGATCGTCTTAGTGCACGTCGCCCCAGACAACTTGGCGTCGTAGTGCGGTGCACATGTCGCCTCAAGACACGGTGCGGAACCGGATTCGAACGGGCAGCCGTCACCGAGCTGCACTGCGTCGCAGGCACGATCGCTCGGGTGCTTCGAAAAGCAGTGCTCGTCGACAAGCAACCTGCACGCACCGGACGTTGCGAAGAGCGCCCCCTCCACCTGGCACGCCGGACTTGCGCACGGGTCGCTGCCACCTTTCGCCTCAAACGCGCACACGCCATCCGGCGCAGCCACGCTCTGGCAGAGTGGATCGGTGCTCAGAGACTTACCTCCCGCCATTGTGCAGTGTTGGAGTGCAAGCTCGTACGGACAGAAGCCGGTTGGCAACGGCAGCGGAAGGAATGGGTGGCACGCCGCCTCGCCAGGGTGCATTAAGCAGAACTCGCTGATAGCGGCAAGGCAACTGCCCGACGGCGTTTCGCCTCGCCAAACACCAACGGCGCACGCGCTGCATGGCGCGCTATTCGATGACGCAAATGGACATGCCGGCTCGGTGGATGGACGGCAGCACGTCTGAATCTTCGGGAATGCGGCGCATCCGAGCTCGTTGCCGTCCGACACTCCGCTGCCGCACGCCAGACCCTGCGGGAGTATGCCGTCGCCGCGATTCAAGTTGCCCTCATCTTCGGTATTCAGCACGAACGTGCCAGCATCGAAGCCCGCACGGCACGTGCCATCGAAGGACAAGTAGCAGTCACCCTGCTTTCCGCTGCAATCACGGCCATCGTAACCAGTCGCGCACACGCACGTTCCTGTGAACTTATCGCACATGCCCGCAAAGCCGCCGGCTCGGATAGTCCCTGTGCAGTTGTTGGGGCAGTGCAGGAACTCACAGGCTGTGCCGTACGCGCCGGGAAGGCAGCGGCAAACGGCGGGTTGGTCAGCGCGCTCCTGCACAGCCACGCCGTGGTAGCACGACACTTCCGCAGCCGCGCTGCCATGTCCAGGCATCGCCATCGCGGTCACGCGAAACGTCGCGACTGGCAGGGATCCAGACTTTGCGAAACGGTTGAATACACCAAACATTGCCATCGTGTGGGGGAAGTTGCCAGCCATCTGCATCTCCGTGGCATTTGCGGTAATGTTGAGCGTAAGGGACGACGAACCCCTCAGCACGCCGTGCGTCGCGCTGGGATGTAAGCCTGTGCTGAAGCCGCTGACTTGCCGAAGCTCCCAGACGAGCAGGCTTGTTCCCTGGTTCGTGACTTTCAATGAATCGTGCGCAACGCCCCCAACCTGAACCGCGATGTGCAGCCCCCCACCCAGAACTTCCAGTTTTGGTGGCATCTCGCGGTCGCCCAACATGCGAACCGCGTCAATCTCCGCCCACGGAGGTGCACGAAACGAGACACGAAGCTTGCGCGTGCGTGTCCCGGTCGAGCGCAGCAGCTCGGAGTACGGCGTGACCGTCGCGCCGAGTTTCGGAACAACGAGGGGCGGAGACTCCGCCCTTCCTTCCCACAGCTGCACAACTCCCTCTGCGGCATTGTCCGCGATAGCGCTGACCGCTGACAGCGCTTTTCCCGCACCGAAGCTTTGCCACACGTCGATTTGCTTTGGATAGCAGCTGCGCTCGAAGCTGAGATCCACCGTTTCGGAAGTGCCCTGAGCAGATAAGCTGAGAATCGTCCACGCCGCGGCACTCGAGCCGTACCCCGTGGAATCCGGTGGACCCACGAGCGCGCCTACGAGCCTTGCAGGCGATACATCGGGAATTTCGACATATTCGCTGCTCACATTGCTAATCGACGACACAAACATTTGAATCGAGTTGGTCACGGTGAGCGAAACTTCCTTCGCAGCCACCGTCGCATGCGTTTCCGCTGAGACGAGCTCGAAGCGCAGAACGATCGGAGCTTCGGCAAAAGGAAGCTGCACGTTCACAGCCTTAATGATGGATGCGGGGCTAGGATCTACCGTCACCTCGGCGATGATATCCGCATCGTCGCCCATGCCGCCCGCGGATATTCGCATAGTGCCGCTCGCGCCAATCGCGAAATTCGCAAGCTCAAAGCTGACGACGGTGTCGATAGGGGCAATGGAATTGGGTGTGGGAGAAAGCACCACGATATCGGGCTGCATTTCCGTCCAGCGCTCGCACAGCTCGTATGACGATGGACAGTTGATGACGAGAGCCTCGGATTGCACTTCGAGCGAGCCGCCAAGTTGCGGGCACACACGCCAGCTCCCTGCGACGAAGATTGACAGGTCACCTGTCGCACTGCAGTGGTGCTTGAGGCACGCGGGATGCTCGACGCGCGCACGAGTCACGTCGAAGCACCGGCTTGTCACTTCCTTCGTCTCCAGATACCCCAAGGCTGTTCGACTTGCCACTCCAGTGCTGCGACAATCTTCCACCGCGTCGGCGATCCCGTCGCTCCACGGAAGGCTAGCGGAATCCTCGGCGGAAGCTGGGTAGAGCGAGTACGGGAAAGTTATCGGGCAGAAGTCGTGCAGCTCCGAGTATCCGCCGAGATGCGCCTCGGCTGGCCGGGTAAAGTATTGGAACGCCGGCGGAAGCGTGCGCGTGAAGCCCGCTGGGTGGTCCGCCACGAGGCACTTTCCCTTGTGAGTGCGGTCGGCGTTGCAGCGCAACTTTGTCGCTGCATCACCGCTGTCAAATACCCGTCCAGAGAGAGCATTTGCAGTGCGAGGGCACACGTACGCGCGCGCCGTTTCTGGCCAGAGGTTGCACTTGTTAAGAACAAACTCAGCGCCGAGCTTGCGACCCCACGGGAGCACATCCGCCTTCGAGTAGTCAGGAAAGTACCAGCCTGTATCCTGCAGCAAACCCATGCTGATGGCAGACTTGGCGAGAGGCGTGACTATGCTCGTGGACGTAGGAAATTTCCAATCCGACCCCGACGATGCGTTCGTCGTGGCGAGCGCGGCGTAGGCTGGCAGCGTCATAATCTCGCCGGCGAATAGACGATGCTCAAGGAGGATTCCCTTGCCACCCTCGCCATTCCACTCGTCGAACACGCGATTGATGTGACTCTCCTCCATGTTTGATACACCATTCTCAAGCTCGACGAACAGCATTGTCGGCAGGTTGAAATGCTCCTGCGCATTTGCCAGCAGGTTAGGCGTCGCCTGCGTTACGAGGTAGCGTTCTTCCCAAGCTGCGGTGCATGCCATATCATTCTTCGAGCACTTTACGAGCTGCTCAGTTCTCACGTCTTTTCCCGGCGAGATCATGAAGTTTGATCGCAGCTTGCCCGAAAATCCAATGGCCAGGTAGAGGAAGTGCGTAACTGCGTCCACGGCCGCCTGCTTCACCGCCTCCGAATTTGCTGCGTGCGCGGCGAGGCCAAAGCTCGGCACCATGTTGAGGTGCACGGCAAGCGGCCGTCCCTTGGAGCGAGCGGAGGCGTCGTAGCGGCATGCAGCTGCGCGCAAAGCCTGCCGTGGGTCGGGCCGCGACGTGACGAAGATCACGAGTCGCGTGCTCGCGGCAATTCCGGTTGTCTGGTACCTCGGCGGCACCGGAATGCCTTCCAAACCCCCGCAGAACGGCGCGCTGACATCCTCGTCGGCAATCGCGGGCAGCTTGAAGGGCGCACTGCCGCTTCCGCGCACCTTCAGCGCGCGCGAGATCCACCGTGTGGCTTCTGAAAGCAAGCGAAGGTTCGCGGCAGCAGAGTCGCCTTTCACAACGTCGCTCTGCGTGCACGTGTGATAGCAGTCTTTGTCAGCGGCGGATGTGCACACGGGCGTCAGCTCGCGCACCGGATGGCCAGACTCTGTATCCCCGAATACCTTCACGGCGTCAATGGCGTTGTATCCGGGGACGAGAGCCGTG
>OW568862.1:197500-202500 GCA_938743325.2 Pycnococcus provasolii
CATGGTTGGTGTGTGCAGCGCCGCGGCCTCGCTTCTACTGCCCCTTATGGTTGCGCACACGCACGGCTTTGTGGCTCTGTTGTGCGGTGGAGTTGCCATTGTCGCAATCTTGTTTATGCCTGATTTGCTTGGCTTCGCGCTGACGCGAATTCTTACTGACGCCGTGCTCAAAGGCTATCCTATGAGCTTTGGGCGCATTGTGCCGATATTCTACCTGACAAGAGGAGGCCGCCTGCAACTTCTCGTAGATGTTCAGAACTTCTCGTTTGGCAACCCTCCAGGCTTCCCCAATCCGCACTTTGTTAGCGCGAGGCACGTGCAAGTTGCCATGAGCTGCAACGCACGACGCCTCGCGACTTTTGTATACCACCTTGCTCGGCACGGTTGGTCGAAGGTTGACACGCTCTCACCGGAGCTGGACTCGGACATATTCACAGATACGGACGAGTTATTGGAGCAACAAGAGCTGAAACTGGAAGACGAACTCGACGAAGAAACTGAGCAAAATCTTCAGCAGCTTAGCGAAGAGCCGGACGCGGTTGCAAAGGTCACTAAGATCCAGGCTATGTTTCGAGGCTTGAGTGGTCGAAAAGAAAGCAAGAAGCTTCGCGCGGAGCTTGAGGATGGGGAGGAGGAGCGGGCATATGCTGTGCACAAAGGCGGTGACCGCGAGAAAGGTCCCATAACGCCCAGCGAACAGGCGGTCAGGAGAAACAGACGCAAGCTTACGATCAAGGTGGAGCGCATCGAGGTGAATCACGCCGCGGTGAACTTCGAAACTCACAAGGGTGAACTCAACGTGTGCACTCTCTCGCGCATGCTCGGAGAGAGCGAGATGCGGCGGCGAGGCTGTCTACCGAAATCCGGTCCATTGCCCAACCAGCTCATGGTGCGCATTGCACGGGCCTCAGGGGTTCGAGCTGCTGATGCCAACGGGCTTAGCGATCCTTTTGTCACAGCACGGGTTCGCGACATGGTGTCATCGACGCAGGTGTGCAGCGCTACGCGAAATCCTGTTTGGGATCGCACCATCACATTTCCAGTCGACGATGTGAGTGCTGTACTTGAGCTTCGCGTGCTTGACAAAGATGTGATGACGACTGATGATGTGATTGGCACATGGGTAATGCCGCTGAAGCGACTTTGCATAAACCATCGCGATGCGCATGCGAAAGGCTGGTTCCCGCTGCAGAACAAGAAGGGACTGGATGATGGGAAGAGCGGGCACATATTTCTCGAGGTGCACTGGCGCCACATGGTGGCAAAGGATAAAAGCTGGAAGAACGCCGTCCCAAAGAGAGCTCGCCAGCAAACTCCGCTTGACCAACTCACGCACAACAGTCGAGAAACATCCCTGCGTATCGGCAATTCTATTATAGCGCGCCGTTGGCTGAAACTGTATCCCATTCAATTCGACTGGGAACTCTTCATACTGCGACATGCACATGTGTACATCACAGACTTGTTCCGTGGTCGAAAGGGTTCCACAGGCGTCACGCGTGAAGATGTGCTCAAGGATTCCGATTCTGAAGAATCGGATTCGCAGCTTACTCGGAAAGCCACGAGGAAGGAACGCAGGCTACAAGCCGAGGTTGTGCGAGTGGGAAGGCTAGAACTGAACAATCACAATCAACTACGGCCTCCTGAAGGTACAAATGCGCTGACTTTGTGGGATGTCTTACTCAAATTTGCGCTTGGGGTTGCGCCGAAGGTGATCAGCGTGCAATCTGTCGCCTCGGTGCAACTCTCGCTCTTTCATGGCTTCTTTGGAGCGCGCTCCGAAACCAGAGATGATGAAGGTTCAAAGTGTGGTGATAAAAGTGAAAAGGGCATTATGCAATTCTACATGCGGCGAGCAGGTTCGATCATCGGTGACATTGGCGATAAGTTAGCCGTATCAAAGGCTGCGTTGCACCGCCTAAATGAAACTTTCAAACGCGGCAGCAAAAGTGTGTCAGAGACAACGGAAAAGGAGGAAATACTTGCCAGCGAAACCATGGAAACTTATGATGACGACGAACATCGCTCGTATGGCTTGAGCGGACTTCTTGATCTTCGCAAACCTCGAGGCACCTGTGCTTGGAGGCTTCGCTTCGCCGAACTCAAAGACGGAAAGATGCGATACTCGGGCGTGAGCAGTAAGAGGTCGGCGACGCTTGTGCACGGCACTGTACCATACCAGCTTTGGACTCGTTCTGTCAACCTGGAAGAATGCACTCGATGCGAATTCGATAGAAATACGGGCATTCTCACTCTGACCATGGGCGGAAAAAAGCCTGGTCCAATTCTACTCCGCGCTACCGTTTCGAAGCGCGTGACCTCACAAAGCGAAGATAATGCCCCTGACCTCAGCGAGTGGCACGCGGCAATTCATGCATTCCTTGCAGGCGAGGATGGTGAGGATGAAAAGCCTGTGACGATGCCCCAGCCTTCGGATAGCCTGAGCATTGCTGAGGAGCTGCGCCGCAAGATGCTAGAGGATTATGAAAGCTCGGACGGTGGGACGGATGCAGATGGTAAGACGGAGACCTCGTTCGGGGGTAGCGCTCCTGGTACCCCAGTGCCAGGTTCCCCACGTCGGCCTTGACAAAATTTCATGTTACAAAATTCTTTGATTGATTTCACCAATGCCAACACGCTTGGGCCAGCTCGGATCATCAGTGGGTAGAACCCACAGCGGTGGCTCGATGTATCGAACCTGAGTCACAGCGTCGTGAGCGTTTGCCAACGCTTGATGACCGCCAGCACTATCCCCGGTTGAAAACGCCACCGCAGCCTCAGCAGCTCTCCGAATGGCGTCGCAAAGCGATGCAGCGCGGTCGTTCATCCTAGCATGGACACGGGAGCAGAACGAAAGAGCTTGGCGAGAGGCGACCCGTGCGCCATCGGCGTCGCGGCGCGAGGAAGCTGAGAGCGCACGGATCAGTGCACACGCCGCAGCATCGTATGGGCCTTGATGAGCTTCCGCCTCAGACTGTGACGCTGCCATCTCAGCTATTTCCCAATGCCCGAATCGCGCCGCCAAGCTCGCACGAAGGCATCCGCGGGTGTGAGGCTTCTCTTGCCCGACAGCCTTCTCGGCGTAATCACGTGCAAGTTCCCAATTACCGATCCACGCGTGGGCAACGGCAGCGAAGTGCGCGTCGTGAGAAAGCTTGTAGCCATACGCACAGTGCATTAGCGAGCCTTGTGCTGCATCCGCCAAAGCAACTTCATTCGCACGTGCTGCGTCGGCAGCTCGATTTATGTGAAGGTAGATGTGCGATGGCATGTGTGTAAGGTGATCGACGGCGCCGTTCAAGGCTGTTCTTGCCACATGCGCGAGCGCATCTGCCGAACGCTCAGCTCGCGAGACGGCATTTGTGGGCTCTAGCAGATGAATGTGCAAGTGCAACGCCATAGGATGCTCTGCATTAGACGATAGAGCTCGCTCCACGTACTCTAGCGCACGTCGTGTCGAAGGCTTCGCGGCGTCTGGGAGGCGGTACGGGGCGTACGAGCCGTTGCCATGCTGATAGAAGCGCCAAGGAGTGAGGAGCATGTGCGCCTCAGCCGCAAGCGAAAGTACGTCTGCCGATTCTCCAGCCTCCGCCACAGCATGGTCCATAAGTTCTGCATATGCGTTGTCACGCTCTGACGTCTCCTGAAAGCGAGCTACTGCCGCATCCGCGAGAAGTACCGCCGTGCGAGCGCGCGAGTCTGTCATAGCAGCGGCAGCCTGCTTTGCACGGGCTGCGGCACGCTGTCCAAGCACACGCATGGCTGGCGTGCTTGCGTCGTTGATGGTTGACCCAAAGGCGAGCGCCTCACCAAGACGACACAAGAAGCAAGTTGGTGCGAGGTAGGTGCACGCTGCGAAAGAATCGTACGCTGCAACAGAGTGATACCCTCCGAGATAAGCCAGCCCCTGCGCAAGCCATAGAGCGGAGTCTCCGGGAAGTGAGTCCTCGCACCAAGGCTCAGCAGGTTCTAGTCGAAGTCGTAGAGGGGTCCAAGGTTGCGTGTCGATGTCAGCGCACCGTTCGTGGTGGGGTCCGTCGCCGTTCTGTGTAGCCTGCCTCGCAAGCACGCTCCGTGCCGCTGCCTTATCTTCATCCCCGGTAGCAGCCTCGCCCGTGGTTTGAAGAGGTTGAGCAGGATTAGGATGTGCGAGAACAACCGGTGCCTGTCTCGCGCTTTTCGCCGCCACTGCAATGTGGTAGACAGTTACGGCGGCGGCCATAAGGAGAAGCACCGAGATGAGCGTTGCCAGCGGTCGTCGAAAAGCAACTGGCGTTTGCGTCGTCATGGGGTTCGTGCCGCCCAGCTCCTCCAAGTCTTCAGCTGTTGCGATCGAAGGCGGCGGTGATCGCGATCGCATACCACGTTATTCGACTTGTGCTGCCGTGCTTACTCCACCTGCACACTAACACGCCGCGCTCGGGCGCGCGAGAGGCTCCATGGCGCACCACGGGCCGTGGCGGAAGGCAAGTCTGACAAGGTAGTCTGACAGGCAGGGAAGGGGTTTCGCGGGACGACGATTGGGGGTTGGCGGACCGGGGGATGGGACTCGCCTCCTCGCATGGCATGGTCGTCGTCCTGCGCCTCCGATCGCGTGACCAACCTGACTCCGCGGACAAAGGTGGTGGGGTGGTGCAGGTGTGCGTGACAAAAAGGGGCTCAACGCAAACGTCCCCATGGATGTGGACAAAGTAAAAGCAAATGAAATACCTTTCCACCTTGGAGAGCGTGCGCAGAGGCGGAGAGTATGCAAGGCCCGGCAGCTTGCTAGCTGTCTGGATGTATAACTTTCGTTGCCGAGAGGGGCCGGCAGAGGCACAGGCGGGCGGAGCGAAAGAAGGCGACCCAGGAGGAGGTAGAAGGAGGTTGAAGGTGGGGAGGAGGCGAAGGAATCTCCATCAGGACGAGGGCGTGAGAGGGCGGGGGGGGGGCGGAGAGATGGAGGGAGAGACGAGGGCAAAGGTAGGTTTGAAGACTTGGGGTAGGGTAACTTAGGCAAA
>OW568862.1:210000-247500 GCA_938743325.2 Pycnococcus provasolii
GCTTTGGCGGAGGACAAGCCGGAAGGAGAAGAAATGGAGGAGGGTGCCGAGGTTGCTGAGGCACAGGTGCCCTCTGAGGGCGATGTGTGGCTGCGACGCCGAATGGACGAGATGAAAAAGGAGAAGCTTGAGGCAAAGAAGCAGGCACAACGAGACGCGCAGAAGCGTCGCGAGGAGCAAAAGAGGCAGGCGGCTGAACGAAAAGCTCGAGAGGAAAGTGAGAAGAAAGAGCACGAGATGGAGGCGACCATAAGTAGCCGGGTAAGGCAGGGTGTTGCAGCCGTGATCGAGGCTAGGAGAACGCAGGTGTCGGGCCAGCCAATGGGCCGATTCCAGGGAAGCGCCCGGCCAATTTTCGTGTGCTACGCGCCGGAGGCTGATGGCAACGAGCGTCTCTTCGTGTACCGCTTCGTGCGCGAGCTGCAGCGACGGTGCGGACCCGACGCCGTGAAAATTGCTTTCGACTGGGATAAGGGCACCGGGCCGTGGGCTGGCGCGGCTTTCACCGCAAGTCGACACGAACTGCTTGCCGCTGCTAAGGTTGTGCTTTGCGTGACAAGCCCCGCTTTCTTCGCCTCTGAAACGTGCCAGTTGGAGCTGGCCGCTTGCCGCCACCGCGTGGTGCACGGGGCGCTGGCACCCGAGTGTCTGGGCAACGTGACGCGTGCACCTTCGTGCCACGTCGTGCAGGTGCCGTACCAGGGGGACAAAAGTTTTAGGGATGGTGCCGGAGAGGAGAGCGAGCTACTCGTGACGTGCGATGCGCTACGCATTACACCAGAGCGCCCGCCACATGATTCGGCATACGAGGCGGCTGAGGAAGTGCAGGCGCTCTTGTCGAATCTCGGTGCAGTGCGCGAGTACAACGGCGAGTACAACGTCGACATGGCGTTTTCTACGAGCACGGTGTGGAGCGAGGCGGAGATTAAGATGTGGATCAAGGCACGGCAGGATGCGTTCAAGGCGGGTGCGATGAAAGGCAACACCAAACCCATCGCGCAGTGGTCTCGCTTCGACTTGCAGGCGTACATTGATGCGAATGGTGCTGCGATGGCACGTCACTGCGCGCCTCTGTACGAGACCCACCGCATCGATGGTTTTGTCCTGCCTCATCTCACGGACGAAATGGCGCGCGAGCTTGGCGTCGAGGCGCCAGCTGCGCGCGAGATGCTCGTCGACTTCGTGCGCAGGCGCGCCGCCATGGACACTGATTCGTCTGTGATGGAGGAAAGCCCACTCTCGCGCATGAGCGATGCCGAACTTACCGACTATCTCACGGAGGTGTTCCGTGGCGCGGACAAGGACGACTCTGGCGCGCTCGACCGCCACGAGTTCAAGCTTCTGATCCGTGAGGCGAACCTTGGCATAACCGCGAAGGACATTGGTGTGATTATGGAGGATGTGGACATAAACAATGATGGCGAAATCAGCTTCTCAGAATTCGTTCCCACCATGGTGCTCCTTCTGCGTGCGTACGAGGCAAAGCGTGCCGCACAGACTGCAGACGAGGCTGAGGCAAAGTCGCTCACCGCGGTGGCTGAAGATCTCGTCTACCGCGGGCGTTCTAAGGCACAAGTGGGTGACGCACTCCGCGAAATATTTAAGGAGGCTGACCTTAACGGCAACGGCGTGCTGGATCGGAAAGAATTCCACCATGCTCTTGTGCAGATGTCCATTTCACATGATGAAGGCAAGAATCCAAGGGGTCTCACGCGCAGGGAAATTCGCGCACTCATGCATGCAGCAGACTTTGATCAGGATGGAATGATTCAGTACGAGGAGTTTGTACCTGTGGCGCTTGGCTGCTTGGTGGAGCAACTGAAGTCGAAAATGGTGGTGGCGCAGATAAACCATGGTGTAGAGTGGCTGCGCAACATCATTGAGGAGGGCTTTACGCGAGAGATTGGTAGAAAGGTTTCCGATGTTGTTGCCAGGCTGCCGTTCGAGCCAAACCTGAAGGTTGAAAAGGCACAGGTGATGACGAAAACGGAGTGCAAGAAGGTGCTCATCGCACTTAGCGAGGAGGTTCTAGGCCTCAGTCTGTTCCAAATTTGCATTCTTATGACAGAGTGCAAGCCTGATTCCAGCGGAGCCGTTGACTTGCAGCGCTTCGCGTTGCTGTGCGCGACGATGATTATGAGCTTTTTCGAGACGGCTCGTCGTCAGCGCCGCGTAGCGGCAATGGAAGCGATCTCGCAGTCGGAAGGCGCTGGAGCCCTTGCTGCGTTCCGCTCGTACTCGAAGGAGGAGTGCCGCAAGATCCTAGGTGAATATTTCGTGCTTGCGGATGAGAACGGAAATGGAAAGCTGGAGCCGGCTGAGTTGCAAAATCTGCTCGAGAGTCTCGGCACTTCGGAGCTTGGTTTGAGCAAGAGCGAGATTCAGATGCTGCAGGCTGCCATTGACGAGGACAATAACAATGAGATTGAGTACAACGAATGGATCGACTTCATGATTTCGATGCTCAACTACATGGAGTCTGAGCAAAAGGTGAGCGGTGGATTTGGTCTCGAGAATATCAGCCGCTAACTATATAATGTGTAAGCGGATGATGCGCGGATCACAGTGCGATTTGTCAGCACTCATAGGCAGTGCCATGTAAGACCTTTACTAAGATCAAGGTTAGGTTGTCTATATCTATTACTATTCTGCTCCTCACGTGATGGCACAACCTGCCGGAGCACATCCTGGAGCTTTGTCCTTCTCTTCGCCTTGAAACGCCATTTGAAAGGCGCTAGATCTCCGCGCTGCCTGAGGTTCAGGCATCTCCCCCGACTCGCTGAAAGCCTTTGCGCGCGTCAGCGCGCGCTGAAGTTCCGACGCATCGGACGAGACTGCGGACACAGCCCTGAGTTCCGCCGCCACCGTGGCAAAGGTTCCCTTTCCGTTTTCGATGCCTTGAGGTCGAATGCGCGCGGCGAAGCCACCAAATTCCTCTGGGATCGTTTCGTCGTGTAGCAGCATCTTGAGAATCGCGGGAGCCTCCTCGGGCGGGCACAGAACCATGCGTTCTCGAACACTTCGCGGCAGGATCTGCTTAAGCATCCCGCACGCCGTGCCAAATCCGACAGGCGCATTCACGACAAACACGTTCGAGAAGAGGTGTTCGAAGCTTCCTTTCCAGGTGCGCGCGCAGTCACGCACGTCGGTACTTCGAAGCAGGCTCATGATTTCCTGTGTCGTGGCGCTTGCAAGGTCTACGACGCACGACGTATCGCCAGACGAACGCAGGCGAAGCTGCTCGAGGTGCGCGGCGAGGTTGCGCAGTCGCTCGTCTGGCTTGCTGTTGATTGGCTCTCCCCCCGCGGCGACGCAAACCCAGAGCGTGGCGCGTCCATCACGGTCCGGGCCGACGACGCGGTACGTCGGATCTGTTGAAGAGTTTGCGTCATTAACGTGCGCCCCCGAGCTGTACATCGCGTACTCGAGCTGTTCTCTTGCTTGCGGCGTGAGCGCGCCTGCTACTGTGTCCTCTGCACCTGTTAAGGAGCTACCACTATACGAGGACGAGGTACCGTTCGAGTCCTCGGAGGAGGACAAGGATTGTTTTCTCTTTGACGACGGTCGGAATTTCCTCCACAGGGTGAAGAACGTGACAGCTAGTACGACGTGTATCTGCTTGACGCCGCCGCCGTACGCGTACCCCGCGCGGCGGTTACGCGTTCGCGCCATGACGAGCTCTCCCACGCAAGGCAACCACGCAAGAGGTGGTTGCAAGGGAACCATGCACAACCCTAACCACCCTAACCCTAACCCTAACCATCCTAACCCTAACCCTAACCCATCCCGGCCGGCTGAATCCTTCTTCCGTTAATAAGGCTGAATCCTTCCGTTAAGGCTTGTTTGAGTAGCATCCCATCCATCCCGGGCACTTCGGGTTAACCGTGCATGGCATTGTTCACGTCCGCGCCCAATTGGACGTGGGAAAAACACCGCGAGCTCATCGACAGGAGAAATCTACCTGTACAACAGTGCCACCGGAGAAAGACGCTGGCAAGACGAGGCGGGTGACGATGCGGGAGCAATCACCACGACACAACAACCGGCGAATACAAGCAGAATGGGTGACATGTGGGGACCAGCAGACGACGGCGTGCAGTGGACGAACAACGGGGCGCTAGACGGCGCATCCTTCGCGCCGCCGGCCATGTCGCCGCCGTTCAGGCCGGCGCCGCGTATGCTGCCGGCGCCGCAGAGACCTATCTATGTCACGCAACCGAGTCCAAGCCCTGTACGTATGGTGCAAGGACCGCCGCCACAGGTTGTCGTGCAGCAGCCGCCGCAACAGCAGCAAGCGCCGCCGGGACTCTGGGACGAAGACAGCATCATTCGTGCGTGCTTGATATGCACTTACCGAACTTGCGTCTTCTCCTTCCTCCTCGTTATTCTCATTCTTGTGGTGCTCAACTACGAAAAGATCCACTAGAAATGAGAGCAAGCGAGAGGACGTTGACTTTTCAGGAAGTTAAAAACGTAAAAAAAAATTCAATAGTTCTACACAAATTTTGTTCACGCAACAGCGGCGGCCAAAGCGACGCTCAACGCTTGAAGTACGTCTTGGTTCCGTCAGACTGGTCGCGCTGACCAGGAATTGTTGTTCCCGCAATCAACTCGATGCCTTGCACGGGAGTGAAGGCTAGGCTCGACGCGAGTCCGCTCGCCGCGCCTGAGAGTGGCGTGTTGTTGCGCGCCTCGCGTCCCTTGAGCTTCTTCTGCGCCTTGGCTGAGAGCTTCATCTGGCTCGCACGCGCCTGAAGCCTGAGTCGGCCACTCTCGCGCTCCTTGCCAAGCATGCCAAGCCCAAGGCTCTCGTCGCCCTCGATCACCTCCTCCTCCGCGTGATCCACGCTGAACGCGAGGCGGTTCGCCTGCTTCGCCATCTCGCTCATCGCGAGGCGCTCCTTCTGCTTGGCAAAGCGTCTGCCGCCACGACGGCTCTTCTTCTGCTCGCCTGCGTCCGGAATGGGCAGCGGCTTGATGGTCGCCTGCGGCCCACCCTCCTCGAACTTAATCGCCTTGGACGCAATCTCCTCAGCCATCGCGCGACCCTGCTCACCGGTCCCACGGCTCTTACCTCCGAGCGCGTCAAGGCGAGCTGCGAGCGCGCACTTACTCGCAACAAGGCGAAAGATGCGCGGACGAAGGTGTGGAGGCACGCCGAGAACCGCCGGTGCTTCCGCGATAAAGCCTTGGTGCGCCTTCACCGCCGCGCCTGCGTTGGAGAAGCCCGCTAAAGAGCGTTTCTTGGCGCCGAGAACCTGAATGTTGCACGCGGGAATGCGACTGAGCGCAAGAAGGCCGCCAGCAGCTCCCATGAGTTTGGACGCCACCTCCGTGCCGACGATCGCGCTTAGGTTTGGCGCGACGCCTGCCATGTGCGCCTGAACGAAAGCGAGGATGGCAGCCTTGTCCGCATCGAGTCGCAGGCACACGTCGCACGCCTCTCTGATGGATGCGAGCGTGTCCTCCGGTAGAGGCTGCGTTGCGTTCTCTCCCGCGGCGGTGACAGACACGACCATGACAGTAGCTGGTGGCAATATGTTGTCGAAGTTGATGGATGTAAGGTTTGTGGAGTTTCCGACGAGTTTGACGACTTTCGCGTAGTCGACGGGAGATGGTACGAGTGACGCGAGTTCAGGGAAGCGTGACGAGTATTTATGCTTCAGGTACGTATGGAGGTCCACGATGACGCTGTCAATTTCCTGGGATAAGGCGTTGCATGTGGTGACAATGTTGTCTGTGGTGGTGTTTGGTGCTGCTGCTGCCGGTGCTGCTGCTGCTGCTGCGCCGTCCTCCTGCATGGGCGTCGCTCCCCAAGCTGCCGAGTTATTTGCTTCTTCGTCCGCCTTGACATCCTGTTTGATTGTCGCCATGACTGAGACGTACTTGTGCGACGCGAGCAGGCGAGACGACGTCCTGAGAGCGGCGGAACCTGAACCAGACGCCGCTGAGGCTGCTGCACCAACTAATCCGTGAACCTGCATGGATGCCGCTGCCCCTGAGGCGATTCCTTTCCCATCATGACCAAGCAAGGAAGAACCAACCAAAGAGGACTGCACATTGCCAGGTTCCAACAACAACAACGCAGCATTGCCATCGTTGCCGTTGCCGTTGTCATTGCCGTCGGAGTCATGGTCGGAGTCGGACAGAGCGTCCAAGTCCGCCAGGAAGTCCGCGTCCATGACCAGCGAGTGAGTGAGGCTGGTGGGAGAGAAGGAGACAGGATCGGCGCCGCCACGGGAGCACCCTAACCCTAGCCGTAACCCTAACCCTAACCATGTATCGTCAATACCCTAACCCGAAGATCGAACAGCCCTAACCCACCCTTCAACGGATTAATCGCACGTGATCACTGTGAGCACTGGCTGCCAACCCCCAAAACAAAGAGAAGAGAAGAGGTCAAGAGGAAGGGAATTCCAGGGATTCGCCCTTATTAACCCTAGCCGTAACCCTAACCCTAACCCTTTCTGACCAAACCCTAACCGAATTCCTTCCTTCCTCTGACCGAAGTCTCCCTCCCTCGAGTGTCACACTTACCCTGCTTCCAAGTTCCCATATGCATGGCACCCTCCATGGGATGAGATGGCCTCACTCACCTCAGGCAGCCAAACGAGGCGGTGTATGGTAGTTGGCATGTGGGACCCGTGGTTGTATTTATTATTATATATGCTTACACAAGTATGTATACTGGACGTTTAGACCGCTGTGAGTGATACCCTTGAATGCATAATCATCATAGCAACATCTTCTGTTGTTGGCTTAAGCAACTCAACTTGTCTTTGTCTTTGGGATTGGTCATTATTGGCAATTCCACGATGCGTGCTTCGTGGTGGTCCTTCATGGTGGTGGTTACCACACGTTGCCTGTGTTCGCAGCTTGCTGGGACACAGTTGGTTGCTAATGCACAGCCAACCTCTGGGAATAATAGAGAGGCTGTTGTGTTTGGCGACGACGGGATCGCACCCGCGTGGTCGGAACGAACCGAAGACGGTGTGGTTAACGTGCAGTTCACAGGCAACCCAGAAGTCCAGCCGTACGATGGAACGACGGCAATCGAGGCGAGACTCAACCTCGGAGGAACTCTGTCCCTTCAAACAGATGAAGCGTTTGCAGGACCGACGTTCCCGGGCGGATACGACGCCGTGACATTCTGGATCACGGGACCGGACGCACTTTGTCTGAACATTACGCTCGATCCGTTCGTGGGACAAACAACCACGCAGGGTATACGCGCCAAGGCTATGGAGAAGCAACTCTCACCCGGATGCGAGCTCACGACGTGGCGTCAAATGCGAATCGATCTCGACGAGCTGCCTGACATACCGTGGGGAGGTATCAACTGGGGTGATGGCGGACAAAACGCAGCCACAGGAGGAGGCTCGGTGTTTTACCTAGACGACATTCGTTTAGTGGGCGGTGGCGGTGGAGGAGAAGGTGGTGGTGGTGGTGGTGGTGGAGCGCCGCCGGAGACGTTCCTTCCACCCGATGACGTCATTGACACGCAGCCGTCTATTCCGCCATCGGTATGTCCCAGTGGATTCACTGAAGAATTCGACCAGATTTATCCTGCGCCATTTCCTGCACCCGACGGTCAGCTCGCGTCACGCTGGACAGAACGAAACACGGACGGCGTCACCGACATGCAGTTCACGGGCAACCCGGAAGTCCAGCCGTACACGGGCCGGACGGCGATCGAGGCGAGACTCAACCTCGGAGGAACTCTGTCCCTTCAAACAGATGAAGCGTTTGCAGGACCAACATTTCCAGATGGGTACGACGCCGTGACGTTCTGGATCACGGGACCGGACGCACTTTGTCTGAACATTACGCTCGATCCATTCGCTGGTGGCAAACGCGTACGCGCCAAGTCAACCTTTATGGAGAAGCAGCTTTCACCCGGCTGCCAACTGACGACGTGGCAATTGATGCAAATCAGTCTTGACGAGCTGCCTGACATCCCGTGGGAAGGCATCAACTGGGGCGACGGTGGCCAGAATGCAGCGACGGGAGGAGGCTCGGTATTTTACCTAGACGACGTACGTCTGGTGAAATGTGTAGAGGAGGTGGATGTGGTGGTGGAGACGACAACGCCGCAGGTTGTGGTTCCGCCGCCGGTTGTGATTCCGCCGGATGTGGTTCCGCCGGTTGTGATTCCACCGGATGTGGTTCCGCCGGTTGTGATTCCGCCGGATGTCGTTCCACCGGTGGTACTTCCTCCGCTGCCTGTGCCGGATGATGGCGGCGGCGGCGGCGGCCCGCTGCTTCCCGTCACGGGTGGCATTGGCGGCGGCGGCAGCCCGCTGCTTCCCGTCGCTCCGCCGCCCCCGCTGCTTCCCGTCGCTCCGCCGCCCCCGCTCCTCCCTGTGACGGGTGGTGGCGGCGGCATCACACCAGCGCCTCCGCTGCTTCCCGTCACGGGTGGCTACGGCGGCGGCGGCTACGGCGGCGGCGGCTACGGCGTTGGGATTGGCGTTGGGATCGGGGGCAGCGGCGGCGGCGGCGCCTACCGCGCCAGGCCTGCCCCATTCAAGCGAGCGCTGAAATGGGGTAGCCTTGGCTACCTGCTTGGGAGCGGATTAAGTGGGTTGGTGTGGTGGCAATAAAATTCATTTTTTGTTATAAAAATTTAAACGTTCTTCTTTTTCTTCTTCTTTCATTCATGATGCGTGTGGAGGTGGTGAGGAGAGGAGTAGGGGTTTGGTTTTCCCCAACCCTGAGGGCTTTTGCTTAAAGGAGTTTGTGTCGTGGCTACGAGTGCGCTGTGAGATGGCAAACGACCAGAGAACGACAACAGTAGTAAACGGTAAATAAAAAGTGTGCTTCCTATCCTACTCCGCCATGGATTGGCAGAGGGAAGGAATGATTGATCACACCTTTACAAAGGAAATCGTAAACAATATACTTTACTAGGTTATATGATGTCATATTGAACACCATCGTATCATCAATTAAGACGCGCTCTACTAGGAAATAGCCCTAGATAATAATCCTAGGCAGAAATCGGAAATCCGTCATCCTTTTTGGTGGACTGGTGGTATATAAATAAAGTTTATTTATACATATAAAAAAGTTCCTGCACCACCGACGCGGTAGTGTCCCGGAGCTGGCATGGGCTCTCTTGGCGTACCTCCGTACACGTGCCGCAAATGTCACGCCGCTCCAAATTGGTTTTTATCTTTGGTTTTTCATTTTCTTCTTTTCGGAACCTCTCTTGAATGGAGCTTCTCCCGTCTTGAGAAAGGACCTTTCAAACACACTTTCTTTTGGTTTTATGGATACGTTGGACTCTGTGAACGACCCTCGTTCTAGGCAGGTGAAGAACAACTTGGTCTCGACGCGTTGCGAAGATGCTAGGCGTACTTTCGCTTGGTTGAGAAACGTCGTCAAATAGTTCACAGCGGTGTTGACTCCGAGCAGCTTGCTGCCCGACCTGTCCTTGTATTCTTCAGTTTTGTAAGGTAATCTGCGAACTGCGCGTAGAGAGGCTTGCTAGTAAGTTCCTCTTCCGTGCACTCATCCCAAGAATGCTGTTCCTTTTACTTTGATTCTAGTAACAAACGACTTTACCTTAAGTACTCTCACTCCCTTAAGGTCACTCACCTACTACAATCCGAGCGGGATCCAACTGCGGGATCCCGAGGGGGAAAACCCCACAAAAAAGAACGTATTGCAACCAACAAGTCAAGGACGGCTCCCCTAACTGGTCAACCCAAACACCCAACCCAACCCAACCCAACCACACCACCCAACCCCTAAAAAACGAACCACCCAACCCCTAAAAAAGAACCACACCAAAACAACCCAAGAACAGCCCAAGAACAGTCCGAAGATTCCCTGGTGCCTGGGAAGCCTCTTGGACCACCAGAGTGACAACGAGTGTATCCCCTCCCAAGCCCAGAGCAGGTGACACAGGTGGTGTTGTTTTGAACCCAGAAACTCTCCGATTGTCCGAGGACGTGCCCCACGTGCCTTTGAAGGGGTGCCACGCCATTTCCGCTCCGATTCCGGGATTTTTCTCCCCTCCCTAAAATAAATCTGCTTTCCATGGAGTCGCTGTCCGCCTCCGCGCCTTCGTTCGTGCCTGGTCCTGTGGTCACCTCGCCTCCTCCTGCTCTGGGGGAGAATGGTGCCAGTGGGGGTGGGGATGGTGCCAGTTTGGGTGGTTCACTGGGTGATGCTTCAGGCTTGGGGTTTCAGCGGTTGGCCTTGGGGTTGGTCGCGCCGTCGCCGTCGCCGATGCCTGCTTCTGCTGGTGGTGGTGGTGGTGGTTCCATCATGGTTGGCTCTGCGCCTTCTGCGCCTTCGTCATCATCAGTCTATGGAAAGGACCAGCAGCAGCAGCAGCAGCAGCAGCAAACGCAGCGCCCTTCGTCGTCGTCGTCGTCGTTGCCAGGAAACAGTTCGCCAGATAATAACAACAATCTGCAACTTCTCCCCGATGACCCGTTCGCACCTTCGTCGCAACTCCCAGACGACCCATTCGCAGCAACGCCTGACGACCTCTTCGGAGACGGTAACAACAGCGGCGACATCGGGCACACACACATGGGAGGCTTTCTCAACCCAGCGCCGGCATACGACCAGTACAATACGGGACCAACGGAATACTCGGAACACCACCCATACTCCAGCGAACACCACCACAACCCATATTTGCACGACGACGACTCAGACACCGACTCGGAAGAGGAAGCCGCACAGTACGCCCTACCACCTTGCCCAGACACGTACTGGGCCGTGTGGGTAGGCAGCCTTCCACCTCGCACGCAGCCAAAGCACCTCTTCGAGGCATTCAGCCGATACGGCGCCATAATCAACTGCGTCGTAAAGTCACAGCAGAGCGAGGCGGGCGTGTACAGCGACCTCGGCTTCGTCAACTTCTGGTTCGAGCACGAAGCTTCGTACGCGGCTAGCGAAATGGACGGCCAGTGGCTCTCGGACGACGTGGACGCAAGCCAGCCGGTACGCACAAGACCGCCGCAGGAGAAGGCGACGCCGCCCGCGCTGCGTCCGCTTTGGTACGAGATGTGCCAGCGCGAGGCGGCGATAGAAAGCGGCCTTTCCCAGGCAACAGAAGGCGTGTCTGCTGCAACAGAAGACGGTATGCCGCTGCTGTCTGCGGACTACTACGCCGCGATCTCAAACAACGCCCAACTCTTGGGACCCAACTCTTGGGCAGCGAAGGCTGCGCAAGCAGCCGCATTTCAGCCGCCTTCACCCGCACCACCACCTCCCATGCCGCGCGACGACGAGTATGGTCCCGACTACCTCGACGATCACGGGTACTTTCAAGCGGCAATCAACTTGACGCAACACGCTCCGGGGTACTACTGCTCGAGCCTACGCAATCCCAGCGAGACGTTCTCCTTGTGCAAGCAGCTATTTGAACGCAAGGGCCCTCCTCCGCCTTCGATGCGTGGGATGACATTCGACGAGCAGGTGCTATCGGTGGTGCAGACGGGCGTCACGACTGACAAGCGAACGCCGTTCATTTCGCTGCGCGGCATACCGCTGCAGTACGCTCGCGATGCACTGCGCGTCGGCTTCGAGGACGTCATGAGCTCGCGATCGGGCAATCTGCATGTCGTCGTCGTCTGCGGCGTTGGTGGAGTCGACGATCGCACGGAAAAGCACAAGCACGCAAGCCACACGCGAAAGTACTCTCTGCAGGACTACGTAGGTGGCGAGTTGCTGCGCGACGACGTGCTGCTCGACAGGTGCAAGATTTGCCCTCCACACGTCCCACTGTACACGGCGGGAGAAGATGGCGAACGGCGGTACTACGGCAGCTTTCTCGTCACGTGTCAGAGCTAGCAGTGCGAACCCTCGTGAAAAAAAAAAACATTACAAAAAAATTCTCTTGAAATCATGTACTTTACACACACACACACTATGAGCGTCGAGTCATGTTTGACGCTGCACGAGGTTGCGATAGGAATCGCACCTGCTCAGCAGCACGTCGTGCGTCCCCGTCTCGATCACAGATCCGCGCGACACCATCGCAAGCTGGTCCGCATCTCGCACGGTGGACAAACGATGCGCGACGACCAGCACCGTGCGCCCGACCGTCGCGCGATCGAGTGCTTCCTGCACGACCCTCTCGCTCTCCGCATCGAGTGCCGACGTCGCCTCGTCGAGCAGGAGCACGCGCGGGTCAACGATCAGAGCGCGCGCGAGCGCGAGGCGCTGCTTTTGCCCACCGCTAAGCTGAATCCCTCGCTCACCGCAAACAGTGTCGTATCCCTCGCTGAAGCTTGAGACGAAGCCGTGGGCGTTTGCCTCCTTGCACACGCGAATGAGCGCGCCGTCTGGGACCGTGCCGTTAGCTCCAAGACCGTACACGACATTGTCGCGCACAGTCATGCCGAAAAGAACTGGCTCCTGCTGAACCAATGCGAGGTGCTTGCGCAACCACGTCGGCTTTAACTTTGTGACGTCGCGGCCATCGAGCGCGACCACCCCTCCCGTCGCATCGTAGAACCTGAGCACGAGCTGCACCACGGTCGACTTGCCACTACCAGAACTTCCGACGAGCGCGGTTGTTTGCTCCGCCGGTGCTTTGAGCGTGAATCCGTTAAGCACCGGGATGTCACGCCTGGAAGGGTATGCGAAGTCCACCTCGTCGAACGAAACCTCGCCGCGCACTATCAAGTCATCTGGCTCGTCGCCGTCTCCTGAAATCAGAGGCGTGCGGTCGAGCAGCTCGAAGAGCCGTGATGCGCCACCCATCGCCTCTGCCAACTTCATGACAGCTCCGGCGAGCTGCGCCCCGCCAAATCCAAGATGCAATTGGAAGCTCTGGAACGCCGTGAGCTGCCCGAACGAGAGCTTGCCGTCAATGACGAGGTTGAATCCAAACCACAGCGAGGCGTGCACCGCCCCAATGATCATGCCAAACCCAATGACAGCAATGGCGCTGAAAATGACCGCTTTGAGACGGCCGTGGTAATACACGGATCCGTCTCCTTCGCCTTTCGCCGGCCACCACGCCTTGGCATCGCCAATCTCCTTCACGTACCGCTCGCTCTCTTTGGGCTCACCAAGGAATGACCTTACGGTTCGCATCGCCCCCAGTGTTTCGGTGCTGATGCCCGCCGCGCGCGCGAGCGCATTTTGGTATTCTTTCGTGATGACCGAAATTTTACCGAGCAGCGGCAGAACGATGATGATGGTGATGATGCCAGCCCCCAGCACGACGGATGTGAGTTCCCAGCTCACGATGAACATCAGCGTTATCGTCACAACCGTCTTTGCAAGCCCAATGGCTCCGTCATTGAGGCCCATCGTCAGTGCAAGCTGCACGGTGGTCGTGTCGGAGCCGAGGCGGGACGTGAGGTCGCCCGTCTTTGTTGTGTCGTAGAAACCGATTTCGAGCGCCAGGAGGTGGGTGAAGAGGTTGGACCGGAGACGTGCGACGAGTCGCTCGCCGGCAACCCCGAGGACGCAGGAGGAGACGAAGCTGAATCCGTGCGACGCCGTGTGAAGCGCGAGAACGTACACCATCGACACGAGCACTTGGTCTTTCGTTTCGCTGCGTACGGCTGGGTCGTGCAGTTCGGCGTAGTTGCGTACGACGGTGTTGTACGCGCGTACAAGCACGAGCGGGATGAGAAGCTGCGCGAGCTCCGTGAGCGCCTTCATGAACAGCGCGAACGCAATCGCCTTTCGTTCCTCTCCTGCGAAGGCGAGTAGGCGTCCGAGCACGGCCGTTGTGGGTTTATCCTCCTTCGGCGTCACCCCCACCTCCACCTCCTTTTCTGTTTTCCCTTCTTCTTTTGAAAAGCCTTCGCAGAGAACATTGCTTTCAGAAGCGGGCACATATGAGGGCGCGGGCACATATGACGGCGTGAGCTCAAGCGCGTGCGTATTATTATTATCTTCACCACCACCACCACCACCACTCTTAACGACGACGGGAGACGCCATATATTAATAAGAAGTAAGCTTAACTTGGATATGACTAGCGCCGAGACGAGACTAACGTGTGGCCCAGGATCCCACCCACCTCCCTCTCTCCTAAAAAGAGGTATGTTACGATAGGCCCGGACGCCTCCAAAGTCCAAAAAAGCGGAGCGGAGCAGAGGACCGAGGAGGCAGGCTGGCTGGTGCATTGGGGCGTTGGCTATGGCAGATTCCTTAGTCTATGAGGTGCGTCCTGACTTACAGTATTAACCTTATGCGTGGCGTCATGGTTTAAGTGCAATGGCCTGTATTCCTATCAAGGGTAAATGTATGCAAGCAGGTCTGCAGAGGTAGGCCTGCATTTTGTTGAGTCCAACGGTCTCGTAAGTTTAGGGTACCCTTCCAGCTCAGGTGTCAGGTGCGAGGGCTTAAGGCCCGTCCTCAAGGCCCATCCTTCAAGCAAAGGGGGATGGGAGAAGGCGAAGGCGAAGGAGGAGGGGGGAACCAACCTCAACCTCAAGGCTCAACCTGCACTGCCAACTGCATGGATGGAATCCTCCAAACTCCAAAGGAATGTCCAGACCTGTTGAGTGTTGAGTGTTGAGGTTCGCCCCTCCGATGGACCAAAACAAAGGACCATCCTCGACCAAACACACTGTGCCGCGTGTCGGAGCCCCTCGGACATCGGGCCCGTTCGAAAGGGAGAAGCAGACCAGTGCTTGCTCGATGCCACTATGCCAGTACTGGGGCCTCGCTCCACCAAGCTCAATGCCGCATGCACAACGGGAGCCCCCCAGCAGCCCACCCACCTTAAGCTTAGGGGATGGGCCCCGTTCGTTGGGCAGCAAGAAGGTCTCCTGTAGTACTACTGTATCGTAGTACTATGTACTGTAAGGTTAGGTCGTTGCTCCTAAGGTAGGCGAGCTCAGTAGCTGTCCTACGAGGTACGGCCGTACGGGTCCCCCACTACGATAGGCCACTACGGCTGGTCGTATAGTCTATATGCTGGTCGCGGGTCGTCGGGATCCCGTGGGCTACGCCTTCCCCCTGGCAACTGGCAACTGGTCTTGTCGCTCCATACGGCTAAAGGTTTACGCTCCTCGCTCCTCGCTCCTCACAGTAGACGGGAGGGGAGGGACCACGTCTCGCATCACATCAGGCTTCGGCCACCTCGTAGTACATAGTTAGTCTAAGGCCAACGCCGCTGGTCTGGACTCTGGGTGGGCCCCACCCCGCCGGTGGTGGTCAGCCCAACGCCAACGCCAACGCCGCACCCTGCCAAAAAAGGGGCGGCCAACTCCCATGGCCATGGACTGGCTGCGTGCGCGCGCGCTCAGGGGCCTCGCGTGCCCGCCAGAGCTGTTCGCGCAGCTCGCCGGGGATGGCAAGCAGCACATGAAAGAATTCATTGAGGGGGGTACGTTGGTTAGGTTTCACGAGTTATGTCGTCGACGGGGTCGGGTCGTATTTATGGTCGTTGTTTTTGTTTTGTTTTTGTTTTGGTCCTCTTGGTCTTGCTCGTTACGCCAAGTCTTCCGCAAGGGGTAGTTAGACTAACCTCTTCACGCACCTACTTCAAACAGGGGAAACCGCAGGAGCGTCGCTGTGGATCTACGTCACAACAGAGCCTGTCGTAACGCCGAAACTGGAACTAGGAGGAGCGGCACAGGCCGCAACAGAAGATGCAGCGCCGGCAGACGCGGAAACGGCTGAGGATGCTGCAGCAGAAGGGGAACCAGCCGCGGAAGAAGCGGCAGCAGAAGAAGCCGCGGCGCCGGCTGACGCAGAAGCTGCAGCACCCGCAGAAGCAAGCGGAGACGCAACAGCGGCTGACGCCGCAGAGGAGGATGCCGCCGCGGCTGACGCCGCAGAAAAGACAGAAGAGCAGCCAGCTGCGCCGGCGCCGGAGGTGGAAGATCCCATGGAGGATGACTCCAACCTCGAAACGGTGTACGTGCCCGTCGTGCGTGCTTGCAGGCACAACCTGCCAGACTCCGCCGACAAGGGCATGAAGGCCATCTTCTTCCTGCGCTCAGGCGAAGAAAAGGGCGAGCTTTCTCCGGAGCAGATGGATGAGCAGGTGGAGTACGGCGTCGTTTCGTACGGAGCAAGCCTCGGCGTGCTCGAGCAGATGCTGAACTCCATCTACATGCCCATGATCTCCAAGGGGGGCGCCAACGCCAAGTCCGGCGGAGGGCTGCTCGGCGCAGGCTCCGGCGCCGCACCGACGCAGGAGCTCGTGTCCAACATGCAGAAGTTCGCGTCGCAGGTGAGCCACGCCGTGCAGCAGCTCAGCGGAGACATCACGCTGAACATTCCCGATATCATCATAGAAGATGCGGACAAGTCGGCGGAGGATGTCGACGTGGTCATGCAGCTCGAGACGGCGATGAGCGACTGGATTGGAGTCCTCGTGAACGCCATCGCGCGTGAGGCGGAGAAGACGCCGACGGGAACCGGGCCGCTCGCGGAGATTGAGTTCTGGAGGGAGAAGAACGCGGGGCTCAGCTCGCTGTACGAGCAGCTGAACCTTCCTAACGTGCGCCGCATGATGCAGGTGGTGGAGAAAGGATCCGGCGACACCACGCTCGTCTCCAACTTCCGCGTGCAGTTCAACGAGCTGACCAAGCTTCACGTCGAGGCGAAGGACAACGTCAAGTTCCTCACCACGCTTGAGAGGCACTTTAAGAGTCTCCGCGACGGAACGCTGACGGCTGTGCTCGACACGCTGCCTCCGATGATGGGCGCTCTGCGCATGGTTTGGATCATCAGCAGACACTACAGCGACGACGTTCGAATGGGAAGCCTGATGGAGCGCATCTCGAACGCCATCGCCGACAAGGTGGCGAGCGAGATTGATGTCAAGGCAATCTTCAAGGCTGACTCCGCGGAGGCGGCGGTGGCGAACATCGAGTCGGCGCGCGCCGTACTGGAGCAGTGGCTCGCGACGTACCTCGCTGTGCGAGAAAAGATCGAGATTTCCGGACGAGACGCGCGCTGGGAGTTTGACCGCAAGCGCCTCTTCGAGCGTACCAACTACATGGCAACCATCTGCGGCGATCTGAAGGGACTCGTGGAGACGGTCGAAGGGTACAAAAAGTTCCTCGGGCCGGAGCTCAAGGCGGTCACGGGCGATGCGCAGGGCATCGAGGACGTCGTACGAAAGGTTTTGAACATGGTCGAGCCAATCGAGACGCTGCCGTACGACGCGTTCGACCGCCGGTACCAGGTGCAGTGGGAGCAGATCATGGCAAAATTCGCTTCCGACAAGGAGGTGATCGAGCGCGCGACGCGGAGCTTCATCGACACGAGCTTCAAAAAGCTGCGCTCCGCGGAGGGTGCCTTCGAGCTGCTTCGCAACTTCAAGCAGATGAAGACGGAGGGAGCGATCCACAAGCAGATGGTGGCAAAGACGGAGGACATCCTCTCGCAGTGTGAAAAGGAGATTGACATGACCGCCGAGCTGTTCCGCCTGCAGAAGGACAACCCGCCCCTGACGCGCAACCAGAGCACGGTCGCGGGTTCCATCAACTGGTCTCGCAGCCTGTTTCAGCGCGTGAAGGCGACCATGCAGATGCACTTCGAGGCTATGGAAGACGAGCTGCTCTCGCACGAGACTGGGCAGACGGTGCGCCGCAAGTACATCGAGCTCGCGCGTGCTATGATGAACTACGAGCGCGAACACTTCACGACTTGGGCGGACGCCGTGGACCTGAACACGATGGCGCACTTGAAGCAGCCAATCATTCGGCGTGCTGCCGACGGCACTGTTGAGGTGAACTTTCACACGGACCTCACGCGCTTGATCCGCGAGACGAGGTACTTGGATCGTATGGGCTTTCACATCCCGGAGACTGCGTTGAATGTGAGCCTGCAGGAGGACAAGTATCACGGCTACGTGGAGGGCATCACAGAGATGCTCAAGAGCTTCGCGGAGGTGACGACAGACCTCCTTCCGATTGAGAAGGAGCTTTTTAGTGCGAGGTTGGAGCGTCTGGAAAGAGTGCTCGACCCCGGATTTTCGCCGCTAAACTGGAACTCGCTCGGCATTCCTGAGTTCATTGGCACTTGCCAGAAGGCGATCGCGGACTTCCAGTCACTTGTCTCACAAGTTGCGAAGAAGGCTTCGATCATAGACCAAGTCATCAAGAGCATCGAAAATAGCAATATCATTGAGGATCTGTCCGAAAAACCGGGCGTGGGCGGCATCCGCGACGACGTTGAGGTGCATGATCTGCAGGAGTTTTTCGACGCGTGTGAGCGTCGTCGCATGGAGACTGTCGACGAGCTTGTGCGTGAGTATCGACGCATCCCTGACCTGCTGGGCAAGGTGGAAGAGACGGTCGTTGGCACCAACACGGGAAAGAGCGAGCAGCTGTTTGGCTACTACAGATTCTTTGAGAGAAAAATCTACCAGGCGCTGAATACGATGGTTCTGAATGGCATGAGCACGTTCAACACGATGATATTCATTCGCTCGAACCACCACCGCGCCCTTCTCGGAAGACATCGCATGCCTCCGCTATTCAAGATTGCCGCAACGCTGTCGAACCCGGAGATTACCAGCCAGCCTCCGATGAATGAAGTGCAGAAATTTTTGGGCCGTCTCGTGCGCAATCTCGTCGAGAGCTGCCGTCCGTTCGTGCGGTGGATGGATCGCAGCTGCATCGAGACGCCGGAGCAGCGACCGCTCAGCGGCAATGACGACGACGAGCCATTCGTTTTTAACTTCTACCGCGACATTGCCGCCAGCCCCCTCGTCATCAAGGCAATTCTCTCCCTGAATCACAGCGCACAGCGCAGCGTCAGCAACGTCAATCGCTACCTCGACTCGTGGCGCCGGCACTCAAATCTCTGGAAGGTGGATCGCCAGGCGGTACTGGATCGCTTCGCGGCGAAGACGCCGTCGTGTGCAGAGTGGGAGGTGAAGCTTTCCAAGTACAGCAAGGCTTCCGATGACGTGGCTGCGCACAAGGATGTGGAGTGCGACTTCATTCTGGTGAGCGTCGCGCCGCTGTCAAGCGCCGTCAGGCAGGAGGCACTCGCTTGGATCAAAGCGATCGGCACGTCGATGAACGCACTCGACACGGCGAGCACCCAAGCGCTGTACGACCGCATCACACGCATTAGAGACGGCCTTGCGGTGCAGCCGGAGACGCTGGAGGAGCTGAAGGGTGTTCTGAACAACATCGCGGAGGTTCGCTCGGATAGCATGAGCGTGGAGCTCGAATACCTCGACTTGGAGGAGAGACATCGCACGCGTGAACTGTATGCGCTCGACTTCGCGGAGGAGGCGGCGAGGGCACGCGCATTGCAGGACGAGTGGACAAAGCTTCGTGAGGAGGCGGAGAAAGTTGACGAATCGCTGGACGAAATCAAGGAGGACTTCGCCGAGATTACGCAGGAGCAGGTTCTCGAGTTTGCCGAGGCGTGCCGCGAACTCAAGGAACGGCTGAGGACCGAGGGTCCTGGCATCCCCGACGTCAACTTGGACGATGGCCTGATTTTGCTGAAGAAGTTCCTCGACGAGTCGGCGGAGAAGCAGGCGACGCGCGACGCACTCGTTCTGGCTGAGAAGCTGTTCGATTTGCCGCTGACAAGCTACCCTGAGCTGAATGACGTGGACATGGAGCTGAAAAACCAGAAGAAATGCTATGACGTGTACGCGGAGCACGTGCAGGCGGTGGCATCCGGGTCTAGCATGCTCTGGGCAGAGCTGGACACGTCGAGTATCATCAGCTCGAACAAGGAGCTGCAGAAGAAGATGAAAAAGTTGAAGGAGGAGGACGGCTTGGGGTTGATGCCGTTATTCGAGCAAGTGCAGGAAACGATCGTTGGTTTCGGCAGCTCGCTGCCTCTGATCACAGACCTCAAGTCGGACGCTCTTCGGAAGCGCCACTGGGATCAGCTCATGGAAATCACGGGACAGACATTTTCCATGGATCCCAAAACATTCACACTCAAGGATCTTTTCGCCTTGCAGCTGCATCATTTCAAGGACGAAATCACGGAGATGGTGTCCGCGGCGGCAAAGGAACTTACCATCGAAAGCGAAATCAAAAAGCTTGGCGAGGTTTGGAAAGAGCAGCGATTCAGCCTGTTCAAAAAGACGGGACAGGAGGAGATGGGATACATGCTACGCTCCACCGAAGACATTGTTCTGACTTTGGAGGACCAAGGCTTGAATATCCAATCAATGATGGCTTCTCGGTTTGTCAAACCGTTCCTGAACGAGGTTCGCAAATGGGAAGGCTCCCTCAGCTTGATTGGCGAGGTGATCGAAGCTTGGATGCAGGCGCAGCGAAAGTGGCTGTACCTGTCGAGCATTTTCATAGGTTCCGACGACATTCGGCTGCAGCTCCCCGAAGAGGCGAAGCGTTTCGACAAGATTGACAAGACGTACAAGAAAATCATGGCTGACACGTCTAAGAATAGCAGCGTTTTGGAGGCGTGCTCCGTCGACGGCCGGTTGGAGATGCTGCAGGGTCTGATTGACTCGCTCGACTCGTGTCAGAAGAGCCTGAGCGAGTACCTGGATGCCAAGCGCATGTCCTTCCCGCGCTTCTACTTCCTTAGCGATGACGAGTTGCTTTCTATCTTAGGAAGCAGCGATCCCACCGCGGTGCAAGAGCACCTGCTCAAGCTGTACGATAACTGCGCGCTCTTCCGTTTCGGGCGCGGAAATAAGACTGTGACCGGCATGGAGTCCTCCGAGGGCGAGAGCTACGAGCTCAGAACGCCCGCGACAACAGAGGGCCCCGTGGAGGTCTGGATGCTCGGCGTGGAGCAGGAGATGCGCGCGTCACTTCACACAATCGCCAAGGAGGGCGTCTTCTACTACGCAACGACAAAACGAACGCAGTGGATTCAGCAGAACCTTGGCATGGTGACGCTCGTGGGATCGCAGATCTGGTGGACGTGGGAGACGCTCGACGTGTTTGAACGCGTGCGCAAGGGCGACAAGCACGGCATGAAGGACTGGACGGCAAAGCTCACGAAGCAGCTGCAGGAGCTGACGATGATGGTGCGTTCGGACATCTCGAAGATGACGCGAATGAGCGTGAACCAGCTGATCATTATCGAGGTGCACGGGCGCGACATCATCGACACCTTCGTGCGCGACTCCATCATGGACCCGCGCGAATTTTCGTGGGAAAGCCAGCTGCGATTCCTGTGGGATCGAAGCAAGGACGACATCGTGATCAACCAGTGCACGGGTGAATTCTACTTTGGATTCGAGTACATGGGACTCAACGGACGCCTCGTCATCACGCCGCTGACGGATCGCTGCTACATGACGCTGACGACAGCGCTGACGTACCGTCTGGGTGGCGCCCCGGCGGGACCCGCCGGAACGGGAAAGACGGAGACGACGAAGGATCTCGCGAAGAGCATGGCACTGCTGTGCGTGGTGTTCAACTGCGGCGAGGGTCTCGACTTCAAGGCGATGGCGAGCATTTTCAGCGGTCTTGTGCAGACGGGAGCGTGGGGATGCTTCGACGAGTTCAACCGTATCGAGCCGGAGGTGCTTTCTGTTGTGAGTTCGCAGGTGAAGACGATTCAGGAGGCGCTGAAGAACAACCAGACTCGCTTCTCCTTCGAGGGCAACGAAATTGCGCTCATTCCCACGACGGGAATCTTCATCACCATGAACCCCGGCTACGCCGGCCGATCGGAGCTTCCCGACAACCTCAAGGCGCTGTTCCGCCCCGTGACGATGGTTGTGCCCGACCTGCAGGTGATTTGCGAAATCATGCTCCTCTCCGAGGGATTCGACGTCGCTCGCGTGCTGGCGAAGAAGATGGTTGTGCTGTACAAGCTTGCGCGCGAGCAGCTGTCGAAGCAGTACCACTACGACTTTGGCCTGCGTGCCCTCAAGTCCGTGCTGGTGATGGCTGGCTCGCTGAAGCGCGGATCGCCTGACCTCGACGAGGCGGTTGTCATGATGCGCGCCCTGCGCGACAACAACATGCCCAAGTTTGTCTTCGACGACGTGCCTCTCTTCCGCGGACTCATCTCCGATCTCTTCCCCTCGCTCGACGTGCCGCGCGTTCGCTACGAGACGCTCAACGACCTCATTGAGAACAACCTCGCGGAAAACAACTACGTCGTTCTCACCGCGCAGGGCGATCAGGTGGACAAGGTGGTGCAGCTGTACGAGACGATGGTCACCCGCCACACGACGATGGTAGTGGGGCAGACGCAGGGAGGCAAGTCCGTCATCATCCAAACGCTCGCAAACGCGCAGGGGAAGATGGGGCAGCCGACAAAGCTTCACCGCATCAACCCGAAGGCGATTCCCGTCAGCGAGCTCTACGGCGTGCTCGACCCGGAGACGCGCGATTGGACGGACGGCCTGCTGTCGAACATCTTCCGCGAGCTGAACAAGCCGCTCCCGCCAGGCAAGGATGAGAGGCGGTACATTGTCTTCGACGGCGACGTCGACGCACTTTGGGTCGAGAACATGAACAGCGTCATGGACGACAACAAGCTGCTCACACTGCCAAACGGTGAGCGCATTCGCCTTCAGAATTACGTGAAGCTGCTGTTCGAGGTGTTCGACCTGCAGTACGCATCCCCAGCCACCATCAGCCGATGTGGCATGGTGTATGTTGACAGCCGCAACCTCGGGTGGCGCCCCTTTGTGCAGCGATGGCTCGCCGCACGCCAGAGTGAGGCGGAATCGCAGATCCTCTCCGGGCTCTTCGACAAGTACGCTCAGCTCTGTCTCGACTTTGTTCTCGACGGCGTGGAGGATGACACCATCACCGCGCCGCCGAAGCGCGCCCTGCCGCTCACCAACTTGAACATGATCACGCAGCTGTGCAACATGCTTGCCGCACTGCTCGTTGAGGATGACCAGAGCTCCGCGGATGCAGAGGTGGATCCAACGGTGCTCGAGTCCGCGTTCATCTACTGCCTCATTTGGTCGATTGGCTCCACGATTGTGCAGGACAGCGTCGTGCAAGACCGCGACCGTTTCGATGCCTTTGTCAAGAAGTTGTCGGGCATGGGAACGCAGGACGGCGACTTCCTACCCGCCGCCCAGCTTCCGAACAAGTCGCTGTACGACTACGTGTTCAACCCCAAGGAGGAGAAATGGGCGTCGTGGAGCTCGCGCGTTCCCGAGTACACGCCTCCCGAGAGCGGGCGCTTCTCGGACATCCTCGTGCCAACCATCGACACGGTGCGAAGCGAGTGGCTGCTGGACAACCAGGTGGCGTTCGGCCGCCCCACCATGTTTGTGGGAGAGTCTGGCTCCGCCAAGACGGTGACGATTGCCGGCTACCTCAAGTCGCGCGATCCTGCCAAATTCAGCAGCCTCGTCATGAACTTCTCCAGCCGAACCTCCTCCAGGGATGTGCAGACTCAGGTTGAGGGAAGCGTGGAGAAGCGCACGAAGGACACGTTCGGGCCGCCCACGGGAAAGAAGCTCATCGTGTGGTGCGATGACTGCTCCATGCCGTTCCGTGACACGTACGGCACGATGCAGCCCATCGCTATGCTGAAGATGCTCGTCGAGCGCAAGGGTTTGTACGACCGAGGCAAGGAGCTGAACTGGAAGAATCTGAAGGATCTCGTGCACGTGTCGAGCATGGGACCGCCCGGCGGTGCGAGAAATCCGCTCGACCCGCGCTACATGAGCCTGTTCAGCATATTCGAGATCAGCTTCCCGTCCAATGCCAGTCTGACTGGAATCTACGAGCAGATTATTGTGGCACACGCGCTGAAGCTGAGCGTTGACATTCAAAGTGCGGCGAAGCAGCTGACGGGAGCAACGCTGAGCGTGTACAATCACATCATCGAGAAGCTGCCTCCCACGCCGAGCCGCTTCGTGTACATCTTCAACCTTCGCGACCTTTCTCGCGTCTACGAGGGCGTGCTGCTCTCCACCGTGGATAAGGTTGACACTTCGGCGAAATTCGTTCGCCTGTGGCGCAACGAAATGCTGCGAGTCTTCCACGATCGTCTCATCAGCGACGAGGATCGCGACGTGGTCATCAGCCAGATTTCCACGGCGGTCAAGGCGACGTACCCGTCCGAGAGCGAGGAGGTGCTCGCCGACCCCATCCTGTTCGGCGACTACGCCACCGCACCCGCCATTATCGGCGCTCTCGGCGACCAGGCAACGGGTGCACCGCCCACGTCAAACGAGCCTCGCCTGTACGAGGATCTCGGCACGTACGATGACATCAAGCCGATGTTCGAGAATTTCCTCGCGTCGTACAACGAGAACAACAAGGCGATGAATCTGGTGTTCTTCGAGGATGCTCTCGAGCACCTGACTCGCGTGCAGCGCACGCTGAGACTCCCGTTCGGAAATATGCTCCTGGTTGGCGTCGGTGGAAGTGGCAAGCAGAGCCTCACGCGCCTCAGTGCCTACGTCGCCAGCTGCGGAATCTTTTCCATCACCCTCACGCGTGGGTACGACGAAAACTCCTTCCGTGAAGATTTGAAGACACTGTACGGCGAATTGGGCGCAAACAACAAGCCGATGATCTTCCTGTTCACCGATGGCCACGTCGCCGAGGAGGGCTTCCTCGAAAGCGTCAACAACATGCTCACGAGCGGTGTGGTGCCTGGCATGTACGCCGAGGACGAGAAGGAGGGGTGCATCAACGGCGTTCGTGAGGAGGTGCAAAAGCAGAATCTGCCCGACTCACGAGAGGCGCTGTGGAAGTACTACTGCGACAAGTGCCGGAGTAATTTGCACGTCGTGCTTGCCATGTCGCCCGTGGGAGAGACGCTGCGAACGAGGTGCCGCAACTTCCCCGGTCTTATTTCGGGAGCCGTCATCGACTGGCTCATGCCATGGCCCGAGCAGGCGCTTCACATCGTCGCGGAGACATTCCTCGCCGAGACGGAGCTTCCCGAGAAGGTTCGGCCGTCGATCGTCGATCACATGGTTCTCGTGCACCAGAGCGCGCGCAACTACTCTGAGCAGTTTTTCGAACGCCTTCGCCGGTCGAACTTCGTCACGCCTAAAAACTACCTTGACTTTGTGGCGAACTACAAGAGCATGCTGGGCAACAACCGCGAGAATGTTCAGGCGATGAAGGAGCGTTTGGATGGCGGTTTGCAGAAACTCATTCAGGCTGCCAAGGAAGTTGCCGAGATGGAAGTCGAATTGACGGAGGCGAAAGTCGTGGTTGACGCAAAAACCAAGGAGGTGAACGAACTCATCGAGGTGATCACCGTGAATACGGCGGACGTGGAGGCGAAGAGCCAGATCGCAACCGAGAAGGAGGCGGCACTCACTGAGCAATCTGACGTCATTGCCGTCGAAAAGGAGGATGCCGAGGCGGCTCTTGCCGAGGCGATTCCGGCACTCGAGGCGGCGGCTGATGCGCTGAGCAGTCTGAAGAAGGATGACATCAACGAGATCAAATCCTTCTCCAAGCCTCCGGACTTGGTTCAGAAAGTTGCCGAGTGCGTTGTAATTCTGAAGGGAATTAAAGACGTGAGCTGGAAGAGTGCCAAGGCGCTGATGTCTGACACCAACTTCCTGCGCTCGCTGATTGAGTACGACAAGGATGCCATCTCCGACAAGATGGTCAAGTCCATCAAGACGGGCTACATGAGCAATCCGAAGTTCAACTACGCCGAGCTGAAGAACGTTTCGGCAGCCGGTGCAGGACTGTTCCGGTGGGTGGACGCGATGATTCACTACAACGCGGTGGCCAGAACGGTTGCGCCCAAGCGCGCCAAGGTGGCGGAAGCTGAGAAGATGCTCCGTCAGGCGACGAAGGATTTGGCGAAAACGAAGGAGGAGGTGGCCAGCCTGAGCGCGCAGCTGGCGGAGCTGCAGGCGCAGTTCTCCGAGAAAAATTCCGAGGCTCAGGAGCTGAAGGAGAAAGCGGACCTCATGGAGAAGCGTCTCGCGGCGGCGAGCAAGCTCATTGCAGGTCTCGGCTCCGAGCGCGAGCGCTGGAGCAAGGATGTCACGGAGCTCGACGCGCGCAAGGAGCGCCTTCTCGGAGACTGCCTTCTCTCGTCCGCGTTCCTGTCGTACGTCGGTGGCTTCACGTACGACTTCCGCGTTGAAATGGTGTACGACAAGTGGCAGGGCGACGTTAAGGAGCGCAAAATTCCCAAGTCCGAGCCGTTCCGCGTCGAATCGCTGCTCACGGACGATGTGGAGATTGGCATTTGGGCTGCCCAGGGCCTCCCCTCGGACGAGCTTTCGGTGCAGAATGGCATTTTGACGATGCGCGCGTCGCGGTACGCACTTTGCATTGACCCGCAGCTGCAGGCGATTACGTGGCTCAAGACGAAGGAGGGGAAGCAGCTTGAGGGCAAGGTGAAGACGTTCAACGACCCCGACTTCCTCAAGCAGCTCGAGCTTGCGGTGCAGTACGGCTTCCCCTTCCTCTTCGAGAACTGTGACGAGTACATCGACCCCGTCATCGACCCCGTGGTGGAGAGGAACTACACGTACACGGCGCAGGGCAAGCCGCAGGTTCGCATCGGAGACAAGGACGTGGAGGTGGATCCGACGTTCCGCCTCTACATGTGCACGAAGCTGAGCAACCCGTTCTACGGTCCTGAAATCCAGGGCAAGCTGGCCGTCATCAACTACAGCGTCACGCAGGAGGGACTGCGCGACCAGCTTTTGAATGTGACGGTGAAGCACGAGAGGCCTGACCTGGAGGCGCAGCGCGAGGAGCTCGTGAAGGAGATGAGCGACTCCGCGGCGCTGCTCAAGCAGCTCGAGGACACGCTGCTTCGCGAGCTCTCGAACGCCACGGGCAATATTCTCGACAACACGGAGCTCATTGCCACTCTCGAGGCGACGAAGGCGAATGCCACCGAGATCAGCGCGAAGCTGCAGCAGGCGACGGTGACGAAGGATGAGATCGAGGTGGTGCGGCGCAAGTACACGCCCGCGGCGCACAGAGGCTCCGTTCTCTTCTTCGTCATTGAGGCGCTCTCGAACATCTCCAACATGTACGAGTACAGCCTTGGCAGCTATCTTGGCGTCTTCTCTCTTTCGCTTCAGAATGCGAAGAAGGATGCCACGGTCGACGGGCGCCTGCGCAACATCATCGACCAGCTCACCTTCGACGTGTACAACTACACCTGCCTGGGTCTCTTCGAGACTCACAAGCTGATGTTCAGCTTCCAGATGACGCTTCGCATTCTGCAGGCTGACGGCGAGATCAATCCGGCGCAGCTCGACTTTTTCCTCAAGGGAAACCTGTCGCTGGAGAAGAGCTCGCGCACGTGCCCGTACGCCTGGTGGCCTGCACAAGGCTGGGAGGACCTCATGCGCCTCACGGAGATTGGCAAGGAGGCGGGACCGGACCACCCGTTCGCGAAGATTGCCGATCACGTGGAATCGAACGGCAAGGAGTGGCAGGCGTACTACGACGCGGAGACGCCGGAGGACGAGACGATGCCTGGAGGATTTGAGGACAAGGTGAACGCCTTTGAAAAGATGTGCCTCATGCGCTGCCTGCGCATTGACCGCGTGATGGTGTGCGTGACGCGCTTTGTCATCCAGAAGATGGGCGAGAGATACGTGCAGCCTCCCGTGCTCGACTACAACCGCATCTACGCGCAGACGACGAACGGCACGCCCGTGGTGTTCGTGCTCAGCCCTGGCGCCGACCCGGCGTTCGACGTGTTCAAGCTCGGCGAGGAGATGGGATTCAAGCCAGGCGCGAAGCTGAAGTACATGGCGCTTGGACAGGGCATGGGCCCCAAGGCGCAGGAATTCCTCGAGACGGGAGCGCAGCGCGGCCTCTGGGTCATGCTCCAGAACTGCCACCTGCTGCCCAAGTGGCTGAAGACGATGGAGAAGATTCTCGAGCGCATCTACACGCGCGGCAACGTGCACGCAGACTTCCGCGTCTGGCTCACGACGGACCCGACGGACGCCTTCCCGCTGGGTGTGCTGCAGCGATCTCTTAAGGTTGTCACGGAGCCACCCAACGGACTGAAGCTGAACATGCGCGCGTCGTACTCGAAGCTCACCGAGGACACGCTGGCGGAGTGCCCGCACAGCGCGTTCCGTCCGCTCGTGTACGTGCTCGCCACCTTCCACGCCGTGGTCCAGGAGCGCCGCAAGTACGGAAAGCTCGGCTGGAACGTGTTCATTGACTTCAACGAGACGGACTTCCGCATTTCCAATCTTCTCATCAGCACGTACCTGACGAAGGCTTTCGAGAATGGCGACGATCAGATCCCGTGGGGCACGCTGCGTTACCTCATTGGCGAGGCTATGTACGGCGGCCGCGTTGCCGACGGATACGATCGGCGCATCCTCGTGACGTACCTCGACGAGTACCTCGGCGACTTCCTCTTCGACACATTCCAGCCGTTCTTCTTCTACAAGAAGGGAGACGTCGAGTACCGCGTGCCTCCCAACGGATCGCGCGACAGCTACCTGAAGGCGATCGAGACCCTCCCGCTCGTGCAGAGCCCGGAGGTGTTTGGACTTCACGCGAATGCGGACATGAGCTACTACACCAACTCCGCCAGGGAGACGTGGACGAATCTCGTGTCACTGCAGCCGCGCGCGACGAGCGACGGCGGAGGCTTGAGCCGCGAGGACATCATCGCGAACGTTGCGCGTGATGTGATGAACAAGGTTCCCGTTCCTTTCGACATGAACATCATCCGCAAGGAGATGGGCGTCCCATCGCCCACCTCCGTGGTGCTGCTGCAGGAGCTCGAACGCTACAACGTTCTCCTCGAAAAGATGAAGAGCAGCTTGATCAGCCTGCAGCGTGCGCTCATCGGCGAGATTGGCATGAGCGCGGACCTCGACGCGCTCGGCACGTCGCTGTTCAACGGCCAGCTGCCGTCGATGTGGGCGAAGCTGAACCCCGAAACGGAGAAGGGTTTGGCAAGCTGGATGCTTTGGTTCGAGAGGCGCTTCAAGCAGTACTCGTCGTGGGTCGAGGTGGGCGAGCCAGCCGTGATGTGGCTCAGCGGCCTGCACGTTCCGGAGACGTACTTGGCTGCTCTCGTGCAGACGGCGTGCCGAGACCGTGGATGGCCTTTGGACAAGTCAACGCTGTACACAAAGGTGACGAAGTTCACGAACTCTTCGCAGGTTGGCGAGAAGCTCAAGCACGGATGCTACATCGAGGGCCTGTACCTCGAGGGTGCCGGATGGGACCACGACACGAGCGAGTTGTGCAAGCAGCGTCCGAAGATTTTGGTGGAGGAGCTTCCCATCCTGCAGCTCATCCCGATCGAGGCGAACAAGCTCAAGCTCGCGAATTCGTACCTATGCCCCGTGTACGTGACGCAGGCGAGGCGCAATGCCATGGGTAAGGGTTGGGTCTTCGACGCCAATCTTTCGACGAGCGAGCACAGCAGCCACTGGGTGCTTAGCGGCGTGGCACTGTGCCTGAATATTACATAAACAACAACGACAACAACAACAATTGAATTGGGAGGATTATCGCCAGGAAAATATCGATCAGGATTATCGCCGCCACCACCACCACCACCACCACAATTGTTTTCTTTCCCGATAGACTATCGATCGATAGGGGTGCACAAACATACCTTCCTACTTCTTCTTCCTTATGTAACTAGAAAAGAAAATTGAGAATTTCTTTTTGAAAAAGAGAAAAAAGAAATGCACATCACATGTATCGTAGTACTTTTACAAGGTGAATCAAAAAGAGAAATGTATACGCATTTAGTGGAGAAGAAGGTTGGCTCGTCGGATGCAGCTCGTGAGCTCGCCCTCGGCAACATTTCCGTCCTAGGACGGGTGGTGACGTCGGCAACGCGCGTGCCGTGTCAACTATCTCCTTCCGCTCGGTGTTCTTCGTTTTGAAGTACGAGAGCCTGCGTTGACGAGTCTCCTCCTTGTGCGCGAGTTGTTGTACACGCGGATTCTCCGAACCATTTTGCTAGGGCATTAGGGTATTAGGGTATTAGGGCATTAGGGCACTAGGGCACTATCGTAGGGCCCGAGCGGGATCCCCAAGTTCCCCCGGGCAGGGCACCACCTTATTCTCCTGGTCATACCATGGATCCCCTCCCATCACTACCCCCAAACGCATCGCTCAGTTCTCTTTCCCCCCCTCCCTGACAGCTGATGAAAATACAAAATTATTCTCGGTGGGTTTCTTCTGACATGTTCTGGTGACGCCATGGATGGTGGACAAAGGTATGTTCCTGCGCTGGTTGAGACTTGAGAATATGGATGCTGTGGTGCTGTTATCCCACGTCGACGCGGACTGAGTGCCTTGGTGGGCGAAGGAGCGGCGGCTCGCGAACGGCAAGGCGGTGGTGACCCTCGCCATGGGCGCGACGGACATCAGCATGCACACGTTCACTCGCATGAACGATCGCCATCATCATCATCTGACTACTAATCGATCTTAGCCATTCGTCGTCTTTCCGTGTCGTCAATACAACTCTATCAGCAAGCAGCACCACCGACGACAACAACAACCAAACTGCCAGGTGGTATATTGCGATCGCGTTTCAGGAGGAATCATCATCCACCAAAAAACATAAAGAGGACAACGACAACAAACAACAACGCCATATCGGCAGTCATCCACCGTTCCGCATACGGGCGGTCAACCACGTCAACAACGGAGGATACGACGACGGCGTCGATGGGCGAGAGGCTGACCTGTGCAGGAATGCGTCCAAAAATCACCTGTGTCCAGGAGATTCTCTCAGCTTTGCACCGTCGCTAGGGGTCGCGCCGTACTTCGTCGCCATGAACGCGAAATATGGCGACTGCTCAGTGAATGCAACCGTGTGCTGGACAAACAACGTCACAAATCAGCTGATGGACTGGGGATTCAATGCCGCCGGAGGATGGACGACACGCTCGGTACAACAAACAGCACGTACAAACTTTTCGTACATACACCTACTCCAGCTCGCGTCGACGTGGAGCCAGCACGAAAATGGCTGGATGCAAAACGACTTCTTCGGAGAGACGTGGGAAAATGAAGTGTACGCGAGAGCGCGCGCGCAGATTGCACCACGCATGAATGATGCGAACCTCGTGGGATGGTGGACGGACAATGAAATCTCGTTCACAGGTGCCGATGCAGTCGCCTTCCTGAACACGTATCTCTGCGTGCTCGAAGATGGACCTGGGAGAAGAAGGCTCATCCGTCTGCTTCATGACTTGTATGATGATGAATCAAGTCCGCAGCGATGCCACGACGACGACGACGACGACGACGACGACGACGACGACGACGACGACGCGTTTACATTATGCGTTTATCACCTTGCTACAGAGAAGTGGGGCGCAGACGATGAGGTGAAGAATACAGCTGCTATATCTTCTTCTCGAAGACGCCAACTGTTCTCGCATGACAACCATAACAAACCGCATCATTGGAACAAACGCCTCACATGTAACATAAGGTAGTACTTTTACACGGCTGTGCAATCTCAATGTACACATCTGTCTCATCCACCTCAGGCAGCACGACGCGACATTTCGTCGCTCGGTTGACGAGAATCAGCTCCGTGTCATCATCAGCACGTGGTGGTGGTGGTTGCGCCGCATCGGTGGTCGCTGGAATATCCACGCCTTCCTCGGTGAGCATATCACGTGCTACCACAGCCCACGCTTGGAGCGCCTCTGCCGCACTCTGACGGTCGAGAAATTCCTCCTCCTCCTCGTCGTCGTCGTCGTCGTCGTTATCGGGATGGATCATCACCTTGTTGTTGTTGTTGTTGTTGTTGTTGTTGTTGTTGTTGTTGTTGTTGTTGTTCCTGCTGCGGCTGCTGCCGAATCATCCTAGTAGGTCGCGCAGGCATTGCATGCATGACGTGCAGCGGCAGCTGCCCAGATGAGCAGCGCATTTCGAAGAGGCTGTTGCAGTCGTCCTCCTGCCGCGGCAGCCACAATCTCCTCCTCCACGTCCGCGGCAATCAGCCGCCGCTGATTTGCCTCATCTTCCAGCCTGCTGCTGCACCGTTAGCGGCGGCGGAGGTGTCTGCCGCATAGGTCGCACCTTGAATGTATGTCCACGGATGCGTGAGGTAAGTCTGCTGACCGCATGATCCACCTGGCGCAATCTCCTTGTATGGACGAAGCAATCCATCGTAGTCGTACCAGAAGAGACGAACGGTGTGAGACTTGCTGGTGTTGTGGAAGCGAATCCAAGTCGCAGTCACGCTCTCTTGGCTTTGCCACCTTTGCGGTGCACGAGCTGGCGTAGACCTCCTCCTCCGGTGCGGGTGCAGCTGATTCCCAGAGATTGTGTGGACCATCGTCGACAACAACGGCGGCAGCGTCGTCGTCGTCGTTGTTGTTGGCGTCCTCAAGCAGCTGGTGAGCAGCAGCCAACTCGTTCGTCTCCTCGACAATTCGCCGAATGGTTCCTAGCATGATTTGCTGCCGTCGCTGCTGCTGTGGTGTTTCAGTTATGACTTATGACCACGCCGTCGTTCAGGTGATGCTCCTCCTCATGCTCGTCGTCTGTTGTTGTTGTTGTTGTTGTTGTTGTTGTTGTTGTTGTTGCTCTCTGACGACGGCGCTCTGACGCACGCCAACAGCATTCGCACCGTCATATAGTAGTCCTCTGCTGCTGCTGCCGCCGCCGCGACCGCCACCACCACCATCCCCCGCTGCCGCTGCTGCATCTTCTCCTTCTTCTCCATCACGAGCTGCCTCGTCGTCGACGCATTCGCTGCGGCGTTTCTGGAATTTCGTCGGGCATCATCTCCTCCTCCGGCGTTGCTGCGCTTCGTGCTTCACGGCGTCATTCTCTCGGTGACCCAGACGAACGGCTGATGAATGACGGATGCGCAGATGCTCCACAGCGAGGTGACTGCACGCAGAATGCCGGACACTAAAAAAAGGGCATGTACAACACGATACGACGAACGTCAGCCTGCTGAGATGGCTAACCGTAGTAGCAGGTGGCGGGAAAAAGCGACAGGAGGACAACTTGGACAGTGCGAGGGAGGAGGGATGTAGAGAGATGCTCGTTTTTCGGCTGTCAGATGGAGACGGTCACCTCTGAATGGTCGTGTTTCGGGCGCCTCAGACGGCCCGAGCTTACTTTGCCAAGATGTCAGTCCGCAAATCGCCTGACTTCGCCTTTTGGGTACGCACGCAAAAGGACGAGTTGCCATCATTGAACGGAAACCTTTTGTCCGGGGGGGGGGAGAAAATATGTCGAGATACCGTTATGGGGACGGCTCGTGGCTGCGTACGCCCTCCCGGGAGGGTATGAAGGAAAGAAAAAAATTTTGATTGATCGAATTTATTTGATTTAATTGATTTAATTTTTGGACCCTCATAGCTCCGGCGAACGAAGTTCTCCCAGATTATTATTTGTCTTCGGACGGTACTATTCGGCGCTACGGCGTTTTGTGGAGGTTTGGCTTTTAGTATCCGATGAGTGACAGTCGCCCTTGGCATCCTGTGGCGGAGTGAGGAGGCAGAGTTCGTCTCTGTCGTCCACATCTCTGCACTGTGATATTCGAGTGGCGTATCATTGCAAGACGTTGAGCTCGCCGTGAATTAATTAATTATTTATTAATTGATTGACTGGCTTGTTCCGTCGATGCCCGACTTATTCTTTAAGTATCGTGGCAAAAGAGCGAAAGGCTTGTATGAATACACGATGTGCATTCTTACAAACTGGAAGTTCGAAGCGGTTCCCACTCGCCTGGTGCCCCTCTTTCTTCATTGGGAGAGCTCGGCTAGCGCCTTGCGACGTAGGTCCGCGTGATGGAACCACCTGCGGAAAGCCTGGTGGAAATGGAATTTCGGTTCTGTTTTTTACTCAGTTTGCTTTCGTATCGTTGGTGCTTCCGGAAGAAGTTGAATAGGACTTCGAGGAAAAGGGCGTTTTGATTTTCCGGGTAGTTCTCTCGTTGAGAGGCTCGCCTTGTGGAAATCCCCCTTGAACCACACTGAAGGAACAGAATTTCTTCTGTACACTTCGTTCATATCTTTCGCTCCCCGTTCCTTTTTGGCTACGGCGCAGAGTTTATGTTCGAGTGTGGATGGCCGGTACCCCTTTCTTGTGTTTGCAAGTTTGTTCGGGACGGCGTGTCCAAGAAGAAAGCACCTGGTTGATCCTGCCAGTAGTCATATGCTTGTCTCAAAGATTAAGCCATGCATGTCTAAGTATAACCGTTATACTGGGAAACTGCGAATGGCTCATTAAATCAGTTATAGTTTATTTGATGGTACCTTACTACTCGGATAACCGTAGTAATTCTAGAGCTAATACGTGCGTAAATCTCGACTTCGGAAGAGACGTATTTATTAGATTAAAGACCAACCCTTCGGGACCGTTGGTGATTCATAATAACTGGACGAATCGCATGGGCTTGCCCCGGCGATGTTTCATTCAAATTTCTGCCCTATCACGTTTCGATGGTAGTATAGAGGACTACCATGCGAGTAACGGGTGACGGAGAATTAGGGTTCGATTCCGGAGAGGGAGCCTGAGAAACGGCTACCACATCCAAGGAAGGCAGCAGGCGCGCAAATTACCCAATCCTGACACAGGGAGGTAGTGACAATAAATAACAATACCGGGCGTTTTTACGTCTGGTAATTGGAATGAGAACAATCTAAATCCCTTATCGAGGATCAATTGGAGGGCAAGTCTGGTTAAAAGTTCTGCTATAGCCAGCTGTTTCGAGCCATTCGGAGCAAAAGACTTGAGATGAGAACAAGTCATACAGATGTAAATTGCGGGAAAGTGTGGACAAACCGAGTGCTACCGCGGACCGCCGTGAGGTTAGAGTTGGTAACAATTCAGGTCGCAGCAGCAAGCGTAATTGCTTGTGGATGGTAAAAACGCACTTGGCAGGGAGATCTGCCCGGATCTATTCTCAAACGAACCCTCCTCACAATCCGCAGCGAAGCCAGTCTTTTCTTCTGATTCGACTGGAACGTTCAACGACTTTAATCATCTGGGCGCAAGCTTAAGGGAAAGTCTAAACCCATCGGAGACGGTGTCCAAGGGAATAGCCGCATTTTCTCAGCGGTGAGGACCTTGTGAGTTCGCTTGATACCTTTGAGGAAATGCAAAGGTAGAGAACGGTATGAATTGGCCAGCAGCCGCGGTAATTCCAGCTCCAATAGCGTATATTTAAGTTGTTGCGGTTAAAAAGCTCGTAGTTGGATTTCGGGCGTGGAGGTTCGGTCCGCCGTTTCGGTGTGCACTGTCTTTCTGCGTCTTTCTGTCGGGGACGCGCTTCTGGCCTTAATTGGCTGGGACGTGGATTCGACGAGGTTACTTTGAAAAAATTAGAGTGTTCAAAGCAAGCTAAAGCTCTGAATACATTAGCATGGAATAACGCGAGAGGACTCGGTCCTTATTTTGTTGGTCTTCAAGGATGGAGTAATGATTAAGAGGGACAGTTGGGGGCATTCGTATTTCATTGCTAGAGGTGAAATTCTTGGATTTATGAAAGACGAACTTCTGCGAAAGCATTTGCCAAGGATGTTTTCATTGATCAAGAACGAAAGTTGGGGGCTCGAAGATGATCAGATACCATCCTAGTCTCAACCATAAACGATGCCGACTAGGGATTGGCAGGTGTTACATCGATGACTCTGCCAGCACCTTATGAGAAATCAAAGTTTTTGGGTTCCGGGGGGAGTATGGTCGCAAGGCTGAAACTTAAAGGAATTGACGGAAGGGCACCACCAGGAAAAACGAAAGGTTTTTGTAGTCGCAACCATTCCATTCCCTGAAAACCAGCATGTGTGATTATCTTTCGCTTGCCCGCGAATCATAAAAGGATGTCACACAACCTGCTCTGCTGGTTAGTCTCGTGCTCTCATCATTGTACCGACAAGAAAATGAAGAATTTTAATACTTAATCTTTTCCGAAGTTCTCAATGAGAACTGCTGATGAGACCTGAGACAACTTTCTTCTGATTCTGGTACAACACCACAACATCGAGAGAGCATGGAGGCAAGACGTGCAAATTGCGGGAAACTCTCGTTTAAGTAGATGGTACTAAGCTCTTCTCGAAAGAGGGGAGTGGCAGCTCGCAGGCTGGTATAGTAAAAATCCATCTAATAGAGACAATCCGCAGCCAAGCTCCTAAGGCGTAAATGATTTATTTATTTGGCTACGGAGTGGGTTCAGAGACTAGACGCTCGTCGGTGGCAATTCATCCTACTGATTGCTGCTTAAGGTATAGTCCGCCCGCGTCGAGAGACGTTCTTCTTGGATGAAGCTGCCGATGTCAGCCCGAGCCAGAAGAGGCCAAGCTACTCTACTACTAAAATAGGAGAGAAAGCGCAATGGTCGGAGCAGGCGGTGGAGCCTGCGGCTTAATTTGACTCAACACGGGGAAACTTACCAGGTCCAGACATAGTAAGGATTGACAGATTGAGAGCTCTTTCTTGATTCTATGGGTGGTGGTGCATGGCCGTTCTTAGTTGGTGGAGTGATTTGTCTGGTTAATTCCGTTAACGAACGAGACCTCAGCCTGCTAAATAGTCCGACTATGGTTTTCCATGGCTGCTGACTTCTTAGAGGGACTATTGGCGTTTAGCCAATGGAAGTTTGAGGCAATAACAGGTCTGTGATGCCCTTAGATGTTCTGGGCCGCACGCGCGCTACACTGATAATGTCAACAAGCTTTACCTTGGCCGATAGGTCTGGGCAATCTTCGAACTATTATCGTGATGGGGCTAGATTATTGCAACTATTAATCTTAAACGAGGAATTCCTAGTAAGCGCGAGTCATCAGCTCGCGTTGATTACGTCCCTGCCCTTTGTACACACCGCCCGTCGCTCCTACCGATTGGATTGGCTGGTGAAGCGTTCGGATTGTGGGTTCGGAGCGGTTCGCCGTTCTGGGCTTGCGAGAAGTTCGTTAAACCCTCCTATCTAGAGGAAGGAGAAGTCGTAACAAGGTTTCCGTAGGTGAACCTGCGGAAGGATCATTAACTGTATCGATTCCACGACCCGCGAATTGGATGCTTTGTGAGTATTTCCATGCTCACATCTCATCACACCACACGGTTCTTCGTGACCGATCTCTATAATTATTAATCTCGAATATCTTCTTTGCTAAAGCAATGAAAAAAAACTAGGTGATAGATTTATTCTATTCCTGTTTATAAAGATAACCAAGAACAACTCTCAACAACGGATATCTAGGCTCTCGCAACGATGAAGAACGCAGCGAAATGCGATACGTAGTGCGAATTGCAGAATGTACGTGAGTCATCGAATTTTTGAACGCATCTTGCGCCTGACTTCGGTCAGGCAGGCCTGCCTGAGCGTCAGTGTGTTCTCTCACTCTCGCATATATTTATTTATGTTCGACCGTGGAGTTGGTAGTCTTATTTTTTTCATTGAGAAAGATAAGTTTGCCGAAGCACAGAGCTTGGCGACCGAAGCCGCTGTTTATGCGACAGCTTCAGCGCGATAGAAATATTTACCGCTGTTTGTCGGATAAGGCTTCGTGTCGACCGCGATTCGTCTCTCTTTTTTTTGGAGGGAGACGACGGGAAGAAATTCCTCTCATTTTTGACCTCAGTTCAGACCAGACTACCCGCCGAATTTAAGCATATCATTAAGCGGAGGAAAAGAAACTAACCAGGATTCCCCTAGTAACGGCGAGCGAACAGGGAAGAGCCCAACTTGAAAATCCTCAGT
>OW568862.1:252500-257500 GCA_938743325.2 Pycnococcus provasolii
ATTGTCAGACTATTCCGCATATCCACGAGGCATAACGGCGTCGCCGAGTATCCCGTCTGGTCGACGCACCTACCAGAGGAGTGCGACAACGTGCCATTCGCGGACTTGACGTTTGCACCCACAGGAACGGATGTCACCGTGCTCGACTTGCGCGCTGAGCTGGACGACGACGGAGACGACGAAGCAACAGACGACAACGGAGGTCGGAGGAGGAGGAAACGTAATCGTCAACGCAGCAGGAGCCGAGATCAAACTGCTGCTGCGGCTGCTCCGGCATCTCCTCCAAGGAGGCAGGAGAAGAAGCAGAAGACCAACGCGTCTGCTCCAGCTCTTCCCGCGCCTCTTGCTCTTCCCGCTCCTCCACCTGCACCAACACCAGCCAAGGGCACGAAGAAAGGCAACAACGCGTCTGCTCCAGCTCTTCCCGCGCCTCTTGCTCTTCCCGCTCCTCCACCTGCACCAACACCAGCCAAGGGCACGAAGAAAGGCAACAACGCGTCTGCTCCAGCTCTTCCCGCGCCTCTTGCTCTTCCCGCTCCTCCACCTGCACCAACACCAGCCAAGGGCACGAAGATGGCGCAGCCGACACCGGAGAAGCTTGGGGGCTCGACGGGTGGCGGGGGCATAGCCACGCCGCCTCCGAAGGGCAAGGCAGCGGCGAAGCGGGAGCGACAGGAGCGGGACGCACGTGAGCGGGATGCACGGGCTGCGCGGGTGCGGGAGCGACAGGCACGGTCAGCATTCTTCGGGGGGATCCCGCCAAGTCGCCGCTACGTCAGCGTCAGCGTCAGCACGGCGACGCTCGAAGATGTCGTCACGACTTACAAATACATCGACCTCGCGGACGACTTTTCGCTGCCGTCTAGCTACGCTGTCGTGTTCGACCCACTCGCGCGGGCCTCCTAGAACGCCTCGAACTGCGCAACGAGCGAGCGCCTCGACGGGCGGACGCCGCTGTCGCCCGCCGTCCTCCGCGACGGTCTCGTCGGTCGCTGCCGATGACCACAACCCTTATAACATCTGCGCCCCTTATGACATCTGGGCGGCATGTTCAATTACAGTAATATCTAGAACGACGAAATAATGAGAAATGCAAGTAGGTTACATACAGTTTTCTATCCCAATGACTCAATTGCAACAATTAACAAAGTTCTGTAAAGTGTCGTGCATCCGCCGCGGAAGTGTTGTGAGACAAGCTCGTAAGAAGTCCTAGCAATCCCTTCGCATATTCCTGCACGCGCACATTTGCCTCGTGAGCACGCATCGCCGACGGCACGACAGCCACGCCAGCCTCGCCGATGCGTGATGAGTTCTTCGCAGCCATGGGCGTGGTGGATCGGGACCTCGACGGATGTCTTGTCAAAAATTGTCACAGACCAGTCCGATCTCCCTCACCCTCACCCTAATCCGATCCCTCCCCTCGTACCTCCGTCTCCTGCCTTTTGTCTCCATCTTCCCACTACCTCCTCAGGCGAGAGGACTTCTCCTGGCACTATCGCCCAAGTGTGCATGGCGTATGTGCCGCCGCATCATCGCCGTCGCGAAGCCTCTCAACAGTCGGCGTCTCCGTCGTCGACACAAAAGGGTGACGAACTGCATGCTTCTGGCATTGTGATCTTTCGACGACGTGAGCCAGAACGTCAGGCAGAATTTCTCTTGGTTCAGTCGAGCACCGGCGGAATGGGGTGGACACCACCGAAAGGGCATCTGCACGATGGAGAAGGTGAGCTCGACGGTGCAAGGAGAGAGACGCAGGAAGAGACTTCTCTGGAGGAACTGACAGGCTACACGTTCTTCAACAACAGCACCCAGCCCATATTTCGCACGTCTTATTGGGACGGACAGCACAAGAGAAACAAGACGAGCGTTTACTTCTTAGCTGAATTCGTTGAAGGGGCGCAGGTCAGCATTCAAGCTGCAGAGCTCCGAAATAATCCGAAAGATTATGTGTGGCTCTCCGCCACCCGTGCCAAGCAACGCATGAGATACCCAGAGATGAGTAAGCTGATTGATGCTGCCGTGGCTGCCATGGCATAGACGGATGCAACACTGTACTGTCGCAAGTAGCGATCCAAGCGTTTCCTTCAGCATGAGATGAAGCAAGAAGGGCCTATGATAGTAGTGTGACTCCGGTGATGACCGATTGGGATTGGGATACCATCGGTGGTCGACCATCAGATCGACCACCGATGGTGGTATACCTGACGCCGTGGTCACCATTGCTCTCGCTTGATATCATCGATGGCGTCAGTGCTACATCACTGCTCAACATCACTGCTCATGGGAACGGAGGAGACAACCGTACCTGTCGTCGTAAATCTCATGGGCGGTATCGCGAATGAGATGACTCCGGGAGCGACGCCGGAAATCATGACGTGCGAATCTTAAGGCATTAAACCACCTGGATGGTTTTTGATGAACTCGCCTATGTCGTACACGACGTCGTCGTGCGTGATGAGAATTCGGTGTTTCGATCCAACGTCCGTGGGAACGACGTCGGTGTCCTCCGCCTCGAGCCTTGCGAGCAGATTTATTGCGACTGCGCGAGATGCGCGCACTTCGTCGAGAGAAATGGTTGGTAGATGACTACTGCTACTACGAGGTGGTGATGTTGTAGAATCCGGTGCGTCGTCGTCGTTGCTGCTGAGAGAATCAGCTTTTGCCGTTGCACTACTGCCATCGTCATCACCCCTCCTGCTGGTGACGAATGGCATGTGTCCCGCATTCCACCACAGGTATGCACTTGTTGCTGTGATAGTTGTCGCCGCAAAGTAGAAGTACCTCGAAGCGAGCGTGTGATCGTGCTGCTCGTGGTGACGACGAGCCCGTGTTGATGCAGCAGCAGTGGCATCAGCGGAAGTAGTGGTGGCCGTGGTGGTGTGAACTGTGAAGACGACGACATGACGACAACGACGACGAGTCAGCACCACATGCGTAGTAGTAGTAGTATGATGATAATGATGCTGAGTATCGTCGCAGCATGAACATTGGAACAACGCACTTCGTCGTCAACGACATCGCCATATAGTCACAAAAGTAAAAATCAAACCGGTCATACTCCGACGTTTCGACCACACTCACTCGGGGTGGAATTTGGATGGGCCTGTCGCTGGAGAGCCAGAAACCCCCAATCCCTCCCTCCGTGCAGATCCGTCCTGACTCCTGACATTCCTTTCACGTGGCGACGCGCGCGTGCTGCGCGTGCTAACACGTCCGCACATGCGCAACACATTGATTGACCGGCGTGACGTGAGTCGCGGTGACACTACTTTAATAAGTACTAACCATTGCATTAGTGTGAATACATGCATGCTGTATGTAACCGAAAAAAGTTGTTTCGTTTCAAAAGGAAAAATGTTTTCAAGTATCAAGCGCAATCCACTTCATTCTGCGAACTTCTTCTGGCCGGTTAGGAAGTTAGCTAACCATTAAGGATGTTGATGTGTTCTGGGACCGTGCCAAATTTCAAAAACGTGTCGCACGCATACACCAAATCACGACAGTCATCCACCTCCCTATCTTCACGAGGGTATTCCACCACGGTTCCATCCTCCAACACAGATACAACAGTACCGTCTACGCGTGGAGCAAATCTCAGATTAAGTACCAGTCGGCACTTGTCATCGGGCGTCAGCAACTTCTCCACAAAGTTTTGCGCTTGCACGTGATCGTCAAGTACCATTTGCCTGTACATGTCATCATCTGACGCATGCACAGATGAAGTTGCACTTGCCTTCGCGACAAGTCCGCAGAGAAGTTTGATCTGGAGAGCTTCATATATGGTGGCTTCATATTCTCCACAATCCGCATCTTTCTCATAGTAGACACAGCAAGGTCGAGCATGCAGTCCGAAGTTGGCGTTGATCACGTGGCATCCTCGGTCCGACATGTCAAATATGGCATTACCAAACAGATTTGCGTCCTCCTCAACTTTACCATCGCAATCTGTCCATCCTTTCCGTGGTTGATGGTGCAATCTGTTATTGAATGTCTGTCCCAACCGACGTACCACTCCTGTCACAGTGTCCTCAAGGGAAATGACGAAGGTGATATGATCGCTCGAGATATACTTAAAGTCGCCATCAATAGTGTCCTCAATGGATGGCAGATCATCCATGTCAATCAAGGCTTCCGCCGCCGCATTTGGATAGAGAGCGACGTTGCCTTCGCCTCCCAAGCAGGTCTCGAAGTTCATGCTTGTCGTGAAGATTGGCTGCGGTGCCTCGTCGTTCCCCTCCACTGAGTGGCTCAATCGATTGAGCTCCCTCTGTACCTTTTTCTTCTTTTGTGCATCACCTGCGCTCGACTTGTTGACCTCCCACATCTCCGTAAAGGCGCGCTTATCGTACACCTCAACGGTGAACACGTACCTCTGCACGAGGCGTTGCCATTCCTCCGCATCCTTCTCATCCGGCCAGGGGGTCCCGGATTGTTTGCGCTCCTGGTGGTCGTCCGATTCCGGCATGAGCGCATTCGCGCGCTTCGCATAGAAGGCGTGCCACGAGCGATCATGAGGCACTTTATTGTTGAGTGTGCTTTTCGACGACGAGGTCGAGGCTGCCCCAGCAGCCATTGTAGAAGAGGAAGGATTCGTCGCTTTCTGCTCACCATCAGTGCTCGATGATGGTGCAGCAACCAAATACCGATCTAGTAGCGATGGCCATCGCGCACGTGCGTGCATGCGCCACAACGCATCGTGTCCTTCAAACACCTCTGGATGACACTCTTTCGAGACGCCGCCGACCCGAGCAAGTGAGCGCGCATCGAGGTACGGAAAGACGAGCGGTAACACGAGCGACACGTCGTGTGAAGGCGGTGGAATCGCTTTCGCCTTTCCTTTCATCAGATCCTTCTTCGTCAGATTCTTCCTCCTCCGACCTCCGTTGTCGTCTGTTGCTTCGTCGTCTCCGCCGTCTCCGTCGTCGTGCAGCTCAGCGCGCAAGTCGAGCACGGTGACTTTATTCATCTCCTCATCCACTCGCATCAAGCAATGTTGCTGT
>OW568862.1:262500-280000 GCA_938743325.2 Pycnococcus provasolii
GCGGTAAATATTTCTATCGCGCTGAAGCTGTCGCATAAACAGCGGCTTCGGTCGCCAAGCTCTGTGCTTCGGCAAACTTATCTTTCTCAATGAAAAAAATAAGACTACCAACTCCACGGTCGAACATAAATAAATATATGCGAGAGTGAGAGAACACACTGACGCTCAGGCAGGCCTGCCTGACCGAAGTCAGGCGCAAGATGCGTTCAAAAATTCGATGACTCACGTACATTCTGCAATTCGCACTACGTATCGCATTTCGCTGCGTTCTTCATCGTTGCGAGAGCCTAGATATCCGTTGTTGAGAGTTGTTCTTGGTTATCTTTATAAACAGGAATAGAATAAATCTATCACCTAGTTTTTTTTCATTGCTTTAGCAAAGAAGATATTCGAGATTAATAATTATAGAGATCGGTCACGAAGAACCGTGTGGTGTGATGAGATGTGAGCATGGAAATACTCACAAAGCATCCAATTCGCGGGTCGTGGAATCGATACAGTTAATGATCCTTCCGCAGGTTCACCTACGGAAACCTTGTTACGACTTCTCCTTCCTCTAGATAGGAGGGTTTAACGAACTTCTCGCAAGCCCAGAACGGCGAACCGCTCCGAACCCACAATCCGAACGCTTCACCAGCCAATCCAATCGGTAGGAGCGACGGGCGGTGTGTACAAAGGGCAGGGACGTAATCAACGCGAGCTGATGACTCGCGCTTACTAGGAATTCCTCGTTTAAGATTAATAGTTGCAATAATCTAGCCCCATCACGATAATAGTTCGAAGATTGCCCAGACCTATCGGCCAAGGTAAAGCTTGTTGACATTATCAGTGTAGCGCGCGTGCGGCCCAGAACATCTAAGGGCATCACAGACCTGTTATTGCCTCAAACTTCCATTGGCTAAACGCCAATAGTCCCTCTAAGAAGTCAGCAGCCATGGAAAACCATAGTCGGACTATTTAGCAGGCTGAGGTCTCGTTCGTTAACGGAATTAACCAGACAAATCACTCCACCAACTAAGAACGGCCATGCACCACCACCCATAGAATCAAGAAAGAGCTCTCAATCTGTCAATCCTTACTATGTCTGGACCTGGTAAGTTTCCCCGTGTTGAGTCAAATTAAGCCGCAGGCTCCACCGCCTGCTCCGACCATTGCGCTTTCTCTCCTATTTTAGTAGTAGAGTAGCTTGGCCTCTTCTGGCTCGGGCTGACATCGGCAGCTTCATCCAAGAAGAACGTCTCTCGACGCGGGCGGACTATACCTTAAGCAGCAATCAGTAGGATGAATTGCCACCGACGAGCGTCTAGTCTCTGAACCCACTCCGTAGCCAAATAAATAAATCATTTACGCCTTAGGAGCTTGGCTGCGGATTGTCTCTATTAGATGGATTTTTACTATACCAGCCTGCGAGCTGCCACTCCCCTCTTTCGAGAAGAGCTTAGTACCATCTACTTAAACGAGAGTTTCCCGCAATTTGCACGTCTTGCCTCCATGCTCTCTCGATGTTGTGGTGTTGTACCAGAATCAGAAGAAAGTTGTCTCAGGTCTCATCAGCAGTTCTCATTGAGAACTTCGGAAAAGATTAAGTATTAAAATTCTTCATTTTCTTGTCGGTACAATGATGAGAGCACGAGACTAACCAGCAGAGCAGGTTGTGTGACATCCTTTTATGATTCGCGGACAAGCGAAAGATAATCACACATGCTGGTTTTCAGGGAATGGAATGGTTGCGACTACAAAAACCTTTCGTTTTTCCTGGTGGTGCCCTTCCGTCAATTCCTTTAAGTTTCAGCCTTGCGACCATACTCCCCCCGGAACCCAAAAACTTTGATTTCTCATAAGGTGCTGGCAGAGTCATCGATGTAACACCTGCCAATCCCTAGTCGGCATCGTTTATGGTTGAGACTAGGATGGTATCTGATCATCTTCGAGCCCCCAACTTTCGTTCTTGATCAATGAAAACATCCTTGGCAAATGCTTTCGCAGAAGTTCGTCTTTCATAAATCCAAGAATTTCACCTCTAGCAATGAAATACGAATGCCCCCAACTGTCCCTCTTAATCATTACTCCATCCTTGAAGACCAACAAAATAAGGACCGAGTCCTCTCGCGTTATTCCATGCTAATGTATTCAGAGCTTTAGCTTGCTTTGAACACTCTAATTTTTTCAAAGTAACCTCGTCGAATCCACGTCCCAGCCAATTAAGGCCAGAAGCGCGTCCCCGACAGAAAGACGCAGAAAGACAGTGCACACCGAAACGGCGGACCGAACCTCCACGCCCGAAATCCAACTACGAGCTTTTTAACCGCAACAACTTAAATATACGCTATTGGAGCTGGAATTACCGCGGCTGCTGGCCAATTCATACCGTTCTCTACCTTTGCATTTCCTCAAAGGTATCAAGCGAACTCACAAGGTCCTCACCGCTGAGAAAATGCGGCTATTCCCTTGGACACCGTCTCCGATGGGTTTAGACTTTCCCTTAAGCTTGCGCCCAGATGATTAAAGTCGTTGAACGTTCCAGTCGAATCAGAAGAAAAGACTGGCTTCGCTGCGGATTGTGAGGAGGGTTCGTTTGAGAATAGATCCGGGCAGATCTCCCTGCCAAGTGCGTTTTTACCATCCACAAGCAATTACGCTTGCTGCTGCGACCTGAATTGTTACCAACTCTAACCTCACGGCGGTCCGCGGTAGCACTCGGTTTGTCCACACTTTCCCGCAATTTACATCTGTATGACTTGTTCTCATCTCAAGTCTTTTGCTCCGAATGGCTCGAAACAGCTGGCTATAGCAGAACTTTTAACCAGACTTGCCCTCCAATTGATCCTCGATAAGGGATTTAGATTGTTCTCATTCCAATTACCAGACGTAAAAACGCCCGGTATTGTTATTTATTGTCACTACCTCCCTGTGTCAGGATTGGGTAATTTGCGCGCCTGCTGCCTTCCTTGGATGTGGTAGCCGTTTCTCAGGCTCCCTCTCCGGAATCGAACCCTAATTCTCCGTCACCCGTTACTCGCATGGTAGTCCTCTATACTACCATCGAAACGTGATAGGGCAGAAATTTGAATGAAACATCGCCGGGGCAAGCCCATGCGATTCGTCCAGTTATTATGAATCACCAACGGTCCCGAAGGGTTGGTCTTTAATCTAATAAATACGTCTCTTCCGAAGTCGAGATTTACGCACGTATTAGCTCTAGAATTACTACGGTTATCCGAGTAGTAAGGTACCATCAAATAAACTATAACTGATTTAATGAGCCATTCGCAGTTTCCCAGTATAACGGTTATACTTAGACATGCATGGCTTAATCTTTGAGACAAGCATATGACTACTGGCAGGATCAACCAGGTGCTTTCTTCTTGGACACGCCGTCCCGAACAAACTTGCAAACACAAGAAAGGGGTACCGGCCATCCACACTCGAACATAAACTCTGCGCCGTTTCCAAAAAGGAACGGGGAGCGAAAGATATGAACGAAGTGTACAGAAGAAATTCTGTTCCTTCAGTGTGGTTCAAGGGGGATTTCCACAAGGCGAGCCTCTCAACGAGAGAACTACCCGGAAAATCAAAACGCCCTTTTCCTCGAAGTCCTATTCAACTTCTTCCGGAAGCACCAACGATACGAAAGCAAACTGAGTAAAAAACAGAACCGAAATTCCATTTCCACCAGGCTTTCCGCAGGTGGTTCCATCACGCGGACCTACGTCGCAAGGCGCTAGCCGAGCTCTCCCAATGAAGAAAGAGGGGCACCAGGCGAGTGGGAACCGCTTCGAACTTCCAGTTTGTAAGAATGCACATCGTGTATTCATACAAGCCTTTCGCTCTTTTGCCACGATACTTAAAGAATAAGTCGGGCATCGACGGAACAAGCCAGTCAATCAATTAATAAATAATTAATTAATTCACGGCGAGCTCAACGTCTTGCAATGATACGCCACTCGAATATCACAGTGCAGAGATGTGGACGACAGAGACGAACTCTGCCTCCTCACTCCGCCACAGGATGCCAAGGGCGACTGTCACTCATCGGATACTAAAAGCCAAACCTCCACAAAACGCCGTAGCGCCGAATAGTACCGTCCGAAGACAAATAATAATCTGGGAGAACTTCGTTCGCCGGAGCTATGAGGTCCAAAAATTAAATCAATTAAATCAAATAAATTCGATCAATCAAAATTTTTTTCTTTCCTTCATACCCTCCCGGGAGGGCGTACGCAGCCACGAGCCGTCCCCATAACGGTATCTCGTCATATTTTCTCCCCCCCCCCGGACAAAAGGTTTCCGTTCAATGATGGCAACTCGTCCTTTTGCGTGCATACCCAAAAGGCGAGGTCAGGCGATTTGCGGACTGACATCTTGGCAAAGTAAGCTCGGGCCGTCTGAGGCACCCGAAACACGACCAGTCAGAGGTGACCGTCTCCATCTGACAGCCGAAAAACGAGCAACTCTCCACATCCCTCCTCCCTCGCACTGTCCAAGTTGTCCTCCTGTCGCTTTTTCCCGCCACCTGCTACTACGGTTAGCCATCTCGGCAGGCTGACGTTCGTATCGTGTTGTACATGCCCTTTTTTTAGTGTCCGGCATTCTGCGTGCAGTCACCTCGCTGTGGAGCATCTGCGCATCCGTCATTCATCAGCCGATCTCGGCAGGCTGACGTTCGTCGTATCGTGTTGTACATGCCCTTTTTAGTGTCCGGCATTCTGCGTGTGCAGTCACCTCGCTGTGGAGCATCTGCGCATCCGTCATTCATCAGCCGTTCGTCTGGGTCACCGAGAGAATGACGCCGTGAAGCACGAAGCGCAGCAACGCCGGAGGAGGAGATGATGCCCGACGAAATTCCAGAAACGCCGCAGCGAATGCGTCGACGACGAGGCAGCTCGTGATGGAGAAGAAGAAGGAGAAGAGGCAGCGGCAGCGGGGGATGGTGGTGGTGGCGGTCGCGGCGGCGGCAGCAGCAGCAGAGGACTACTATTATATGACGGTGCGAATGCTGTTGGCGTGCGTCAGCGCCGTCGTCAGAGAGCAACAACAACAACAACAACAACAACAACAACAACAACAACAACAACAACAACAACAACAACAACAACAACAACAGACGACGAGCATGAGGAGGAGGATCACCTGAACGACGACGGCGTGGTCATAAGTCATAACTGAAACACCACAGCAGCAGCGACGGCAGCAAATCGTGCTAGGAACCATTCGGCGAATTGTCGAGGAGGCGAACGAGTTGGCTGCTGCTCACCAGCTGCTTGAGGACGCCAACAACAACAACAGACGACGACGACGCTGCCGCCGTTGTTGTCGACGATGGTCCACACAATCTCTGGGAATCAGCTGCACCCGCACCGGAGGAGGAGGTCTACGCCAGCTCGTGCACCGCAATGGTGGCAAAGCCAAGAGAGCGTGACTGCGACTTGGATTCGCTTCCACAACACCAGCAAGTCTCACACCCTTCGTCTCTTCTGGTACGACTACGATGGATTGCTTCGTCCATACAAGGAGATTGCGCCAGGTGGATCATGCCGTCAGCAGACTTACCTCACGCATCCGTGGACATTCAAGGTGCGACCTATGCGGCAGACACCTCCGCCGCCGCTAACGGTGCAGCAGCAGGCTGGAAGATGAGGCAAATCAGCGGCGGCTGATTGCCGCGGACGTGGAGGAGGAGATTGTGGCTGCCGCGGCAGGAGGACGACTGCAACAGCCTCTTCGAAATGCGCTGCTCATCTGGGCAGCTGCCGCTGCACGTCATGCATGCAATGCCTGCGCGACCTACTAGGATGATTCGGCAGCAGCCGCAGCAGGAACAACAACAACAACAAGGTGATGATCCATCCCGATAACGACGACGACGACGACGACGAGGAGGAGGAGGAATTTCTCGACCGTCAGAGTGCGGCAGAGGCGCTCCAAGCGTGGGCTGTGGTAGCACGTGATATGCTCACCGAGGAAGGCGTGGATATTCCAGCGACCACCGATGCGGCGCAACCACCACCACCACGTGCTGATGATGACACGGAGCTGATTCTCGTCAACCGAGCGACGAAATGTCGCGTCATGCAGCCTGAGGTGGATGAGACAGATGTGTACATTGAGATTGCACAGCCGTGTAAAAGTACTACCTTATGTTACATGTGAGGCGTTTGTTCCAATGATGCGGTTTGTTATGGTTGTCATGCGAGAAGAGTTGGCGTCTTCGAGAAGAAGATATAGCAGCTGTATTCTTCACCTCATCGTCTGCGCCCCACTTCTCTGCAGCAAGGTGATAAACGCATAATGTAAACGCATCGTCGTCGTCGTCGTCGTCGTCGTCGTCGTCGTCGTCGTGGCATCGCTGCGGACTTGATTCATCATCATACAAGTCATGAAGCAGACGGATGAGCCTTCTTCTCCCAGGTCCATCTTCGAGCACGCAGAGATACGTGTTCAGGAAGGCGACTGCATCGGCACCTGTGAACGAGATTTCATTGTCCGTCCACCATCCCACGAGGTTCGCATCATTCATGCGTGGTACAATCTGCGCGCGCGCTCTCGCGTACACTTCATTTTCCCACGTCTCTCCGAAGAAGTCGTTTTGCATCCACCCATCCACCCATTTTCGTGTTGGCTCCACGTCGACGCGAGCTGGAGTAGGTGTATGTACGAAAAGTTTGTACGTGCTGTTTGTTGTACCGAGCGTGTCGTCCATCCTCCGGCGGCATTGAATCCCCAGTCCATCAGCTGATTTGTGACGTTGTTTGCCCAGCACACGGTTGCATTCACTGAGCAGTCGCCATATTTCGCGTTCATGGCGACGAAGTACGGCGCGACCCCTAGCGACGGTGCAAAGCTGAGAGAATCTCCTGGACACAGGTGATTTTTGGACGCATTCCTGCACAGGTCAGCCTCTCGCCCATCGACGCCGTCGTCGTATCCTCCGTTGTTGACGTGGTTGACCGCCCGTATGCGGAACGGTGGATGACTGCCGATATGGCGTTGTTGTTTGTTGTCGTTGTCCTCTTTATGTTTTTTGGTGGATGATGATTCCTCCTGAAACGCGATCGCATAGTACCACCTGGCAGTTTGGTCGTTGTTGTCGTCGGTGGTGCTGCTTGCTGATAGAGTTGTATTGACGACACGGAAAGACGACGAATGGCTAAGATTAGTAGTCAGATGATGATGATGGCGATCGTTCATGCGAGTGAACGTGTGCATGCTGTGTTCATGCGATGTTTGCAGACGCCCCAAGAACGGAACGCGTAGCCATCAGCAGGCGCTTGCGTTCGCGACGGTACATCAATGCAGCGTACGAACGGCTGCTGATGTGATTACTTTGGGAGGACAATAAAAGTAGATGGTCGTCTTCCTCTAGGGTGGTTGCGAAGCTCGTGAGCTCTGCGTCCAACTGTTCGATGGCTGCGATCACGGAAGTCAACTCCACATGAGACGAAGAAGAAGAAGCTTCGAGTGCACGGCGTGCTGCAACGGCATACGCTGCGCCTTCGTCCACTGGTATGCCACCAAGCGCGCTCGCCACGGATGCAGCCAAAATCTCCCCCTCCTCCTCCTCCTCCTCCTCCTCCTCCTCGCATGCAGTCAGTTTCTCACCAACATTCACGGGAACCACCTCGTTTGGATTGCATGACATCGCGAAGCCGTACGCGCGCATCAACTTTGCGTTCGTCAAGTCTTCGCCGTACGTGATGCAAAGTTCCGCACCTTCCCTCGCACCTCGTCTTGCGTACAGCTCGAATGACTTCTCGCTCACTCGGAAATTGCAAGTAGGTCCAAACGCGTGATTCGCCATGTCGACGACCGGCACCATGAGACCCAATGCGCCGTCCAGTGCACCGAACGTCCTTGATATCGCGCGTGCGAATGCGAGCTCGTACGACTCAGCCGTTGATGGGACGAGTGCGAAGTCGTCGTCGAGCGCGTCGCGGGCAACTTGGTACGCGTCGTGAACGCGTCTGCGCTCGTCACGGAACTCCGACGCGAGTGCGTCGTCTTGCAGCTCCGGATACTCGCCGTCTGTCCACAGCACGCCACACGCCAGTTCGTCGCGGGTTGGGAGCGAGTTCGCGTACGCGACGCGAGCAGGCGTTGACGCAGCCTCGCTCGTTACCCAGTGAAGGAGCAGTGCCATTTTCTCCAGGTCGCCTAGTTTTGTTGCGTCCGACGACGACGGCCTGAGAAGCTGCGTGAGTTTGTCTGGAACTCCCATGGCTTCGTGGAGATCTGCCGCCGTTTCTTCGGCATCTGCAGATACAGCGAGCGGTAGCGCGTGGGCGAGCGGCACACGCAGAACTGTTTCGTTTTGTCTCTTTCCAAATCCCACGTGCTCCGTGGCCAGCAGTCCGCGACCACCCCAGGAAGTGCGTGCAATCTCACAGCTTTTCAGATCCGCTTCGTTTGTTTCTATTAACAAGTCAAAAGGGGTGTGACTCGACGAAAGCGAGGAGATCGAGGAGGAGGCACATCGCAAGGACATTCGTCCCTGTCTTGCACGTCCACGTCGATGGAGGCGTGCGTGTTGTCTGACGTGCTTCTGATTTGTCGTCGACTGACGTGTGATTAAGTTCATATTTTTATCCGTCACAGGCGCAAACGTCAAACGTCAAATGTCAAATGTCGTCGTCGTGACGGTGTTGAGAGGTTGCAAGCAGCGCCGCCCGCCCAAGCTTGCCAACGCCGCCGTTTCTAAAGATAGTCTATGAAGAATGATGAAGAAATATCTTATCCGGAATCGGAAAAAGGGGGAAAAAAAGGGAAACCCGAACTCAAACCCCGAACATCTCTCTCTCTCCACAGCACGTGCTATTCGGTCGGGGGTAGCTTTCTTCCTCCCCCTCCCCCTCCCCCTCCAGGTCACTTTCTTTCCCTTCATTTCCTCGTGTCGGCAAGTCTTCTTCATGTTATGGAGTGCGAATGCGCGTCCCTTCAAGGGGGCTCTGAGAATGGTGCTGCCTCAAAAGAAGAGTCGATCGCGTACAAGGTGATGCGCACCGTGTGGGTGCCGTGGCAGCGTGAACGAAGACTCGGTCGTGAACATGAACGAATACAGGCGACACGACGAAGTGCGTGGCTCGACGCAGGATTCCGTCACACCGCGGTGTTGCGACACGACGGGGGAGTCGCGTGCTGGGGACGCAACGACGACGGCCAGGCGCCTCCCGACGGCGTCGAGGGCGACTTTGTCGCGATCGCTGCGGGTAGCGCACACTCGCTCGCGTTGCGACGCAACGGCAGTGTCGCGTGCTGGGGACGCAACGTCGACGGCCGGGCGCCTCCCGACGGCGTCGAGGGCGACTTTGCCGCCATTTCTGCCGGTGGTCTACACTCGCTGGCACTACGACGCAACTGCAGTGTCGCGTGCTGGGGACGCAACGACTACGGTCTGGCGCCTCCCGACGGCGTCGAGGGCGACTTTGTCGCCATTTCTGCCGGTGGTCTACACTCGCTCGCGTTGCGACGCAACGGTAGTGTCGCGTGCTGGGGACGCAACGACGACGGCCAGGCGCCTCCCGACGGCGTCGAGGGCGACTTTGTCGCGATCGCTGCCGGTGACGACCACTCGCTCGCGTTGCGACGCAACGGCAGTGTCGCGTGCTGGGGAGACAACGACGCCGGCCAGGGCGAGGCGCCTCCCGACGGCGTCGAGGGTGACTTTGTCGCGATCGCCGCGGGCAGAGAACACTCTTTGGCGCTGCGACGCAACGGCAGTGTCGCGTGCTGGGGAGCCAACGGCTACGGCCAGGCGCCTCCCGACGGCGTCGAGGGTGACTTTGTCGCGATCGCAGCGGGTTACTATCACTCCATCGCGCTTCGACGCGACGGCAGCATCGCGTGCTGGGGACTCAACGACGAAGGTCACGCGCCTCCCGACGGCGTGCGCGGTCCTTTCAAGACGCCAGAGGTGTAACATTCGAGTTGTAACATTCACATACACACATTGTAGTTGAAATCACTTCAAATAATACGTGCCTGGCCTGAGGTTGGCGTGAAGCGAGGTACCGTACCAAATAAAAAGTACACGTGTACAGTACATAGGTCGAGATGCTTGCCCCTTCCGAAGTCCCTACGATAGTGCATGGGAGGCCTTCGTTGAGACGAAATGGATTGTTTATTAGCACGTGATACACACCGCAGCAGCAACTCGAGCCGCCGTATTCGTATTCGACAAACGCGTGAACAACGCATTGTGGGATTCACCTCCGTTGGCAACTTCGCGAAGTAAAGCTTATGTTGACTTCGAGGGATTTTTGAGCAAGTTTACGGCAAGTTTAACAAATTATTGCAACAAATTCTTCTCGCACTACCACGCGAGGTCATCGTCGTCTCCCTCCTCCTCCTCCTCCTCCTCCTCCTGTTCCTCCTCGCTATCCTCGTCGTCATCATGCCGTCGTTGCTGAGTAAATTCTGCGACGTCATGATTGAGAAAAGTGCAACAATCGGGCTGCGCCCTCACCCATGTCGATGCCGACGTGAACAATGAAGGCGCGTCATGCATGGGCACGCCACCGATGCCAGAGTGCCGCGCTCTTGCCAAAGCCGCCAGGCATATCACGACATGCTCGAGCACAGTCGTGAATGAACACGACGGCGCGCCCAAATGCGTCAGCACGCGAACGGCGATTCCTAAAACGCCGAATCCTCCGTCACCTATGCTATCATTTTGGGCCGCGTCAGCCGGAAGGAGGTCCCATGAGATAAGCAGCGCCTCGAGGTCCGCCAAAGCAGAGCTCCCTTCTCCCTCGTCTTCTTCTTCGTCGTCGTCCCAACTGTCGGGCACCGCATCAAGGTCAGGCAGGGCACTCACATCGGCGCAAGGGAGCGCGACGAATGCGGCATGCGCCTCATCGAGCTGTTGACACTTTGTCCGATCATCGCAGGGAACGAGCAAGGCGACGAGCGCGCCGCGTAGTGGTTCGAGGCGTGCCCACAAAGCGGTGCCGCATGCGCACATCAAGTGCGAACTCGAGAGACGTTTTGTGGATAGCAGGTCCGCAATGGCGCCAGCGCCAAGCACGCTCGTGTCGATGTCTCCCACGACATCGCTCGAAGTCGCGCTCTCGTCGTATGATGTTCGGGCTGCTTTGTGGTGTTCCCATGCAGCTTCACCGCGCACTCCATTGTCGCTGAAGAGCTTGCGCGTTGCCCTGCCGTGGTTGATCCACCCTCGTTGCCCCGCGTCACGTCTTAGCAAGCACGCGAGCAGCTGGCGCCTTTTGCGATATGGAATGCTACCACGGAGCGCCTCATTCCCAAGAAGTGCCGCGACGTCGCGAAGGAGATGGACGAGGTGCGGGCTATCCCCACTGCTGACGAAAGCCGTGTGCTGTTTCAGATTCGGCACGTGGCTCAGCTTCTCCTTCGCATATCGAACCAGAGCTCGTGCGACGTCTTCGCGCCGGTAGCAGCGTGATGGCATGACGAGATTCCCGTCGCGATCGAAGAGGTCGTGCAGAAGAACAACGTTATCAGCGGCGACGAGGAAATCGCTGTCACTCGTGATCACTGCGGCAATTCCTGCGCGTTCGCGCGCAAGACAATGGCACAATGTGTCCGCATCTTCTCGTGCCGTAATAACTTCAAGCCAGTCACAGTCTCCTACCAGCTCGACAGCCATGAGGCTCGTCTCCCTGAGCATGGCTGGCGGTACGTTATGCTCATCGTCTAGGACGTCGACTTTGGTGGCTCGCCACATTTTGTTGGCGTCCGGCCACGCTTCAGCGATTCCGCGGTGCCTCGTGCGAAGGTCACGTCGGCGCAGAAGAAGTTTTGCTTCCCCTTGTGAAGCCATCGCACCGTCTCTCACGAGAATGACACGATATTTATATATGTCATGTATACGCGAAAGGCACGACGCAAGCTTGGTAGCAATACTTACATGTTCACAAAGAACTGGCAGAACATGCGGCACAAAGAAGTGCACGAGCGCACTGACATCCACAATGACGGATAAATCGATATCTTCGGAGGAGGAGGAGGAGGAGGTACCAGGTAATTTCAACACGCCAGTAGGAACGCCATGACGACGGACAACACTTGTCAAGCCACGCACGCCCATAGTTAGTCTAGGGCAAGTCACAAGTGTGACATTATTATGATAGGCTTGATGGAGGCATGAAGCTGGTGAAGAGGGTTTGGTTGGATAGCCCTCCTTGAACGCGCATTTCTCGAGAAGTTCCTCCTTCCTCCTCCTCCTCCGCGCGTCCCTCCCTCCCTCCCTCCACCGATCTCTTCCCCCCCCCCTAAACAGAACCTTTATTTATTGGCCTCCCTCCCTCCACCGATCTCTTCCCCTTTCTTTATTGGCCTCCCTCCCTCCACCGATCTCTTCCCCCCCCAAAAACAGAACCTTGATTTATTTGCCTCCCTCCCTCCACCGATCTCTTCCCCCCCCAAAAACAGAACCTTTATTTATTTGCCTCCCTCCCTCCACCGATCTCTTCCCCCCCCAAAAAACAGAACCTTTATTTATTTGCCTCCCTCCCTCCACCGATCTCTTCCCCCCCCAAAAACAGAACCTTTATTTATTTGCCTCCCTCCCTCCACCGATCTCTTCCCCCCCCCCTAAACAGAACCTTTCTTTATTGGCCTCCCTCCCTCCACCGATCTCTCTTCCCCCCCCCCTAAACAGAACCTTTCTTTATTGGCCTCCCTCCCTCCCACCTGTCTCTTCCCTCCCCCGCCTAAACAGAACCTTGATTTATTTGCCTCCCTCCCTCCACCGATCTCTTCCCCCCCCCCCCCCCCCTAATAATAAACAGAAACCTTTCTTTGCCTTCCGTTTCCGGCAGAGGTGTCCACTTTTTCTGATTTCTTCTTTTTCCCGAAACCTCCACCACCTCCGATCCGAGGAGGTTCCTCGATTGCCTGGCTGCCCCCCTGGCAGCCTGGACCTGGGGAGGCAGTTACTGCAAGGTCCCTAACCCTAACCCTAACATCCTGTTTCTCCCCTCTCTCTCCTCCTATGAGTAGTCCGGCTGTCTGTCCGGGGAAGGATTTTGTTCCGATACCTCTTGATATTATTCCCAGGAGACTTTCATTCTCTCATGGGTCGGCGGCGCGGCAAAGCACAAGCCAAGCCGCGACCCATCATCGCGCGACGTCCAGTCACCACCTCAGGAGGCTCACGACTACGTCATCAGAAGAAGCTCTCCTCCTCCTCCTCCTCCTCTCTTTTGGATGAGAAGAAGAAGAATACGAAGAAGAAGAAGAATTCGTCCTCTTATTCTCAAACAACCAGAAACAAGCGCTTGATACGCTTGCACAAAAATGTCAACTTCGATGAGGCTGTTACAACAATATGCGACGCACGAGCGAGGGGAATCGCACCCACGACTGTTGACTGCAACAAACTCCTCAGTGCAGGGGTACGGGCGGGACTCTGGGAAGATGTGCTAGCGGGGCTGCAGGCTATGCGAGGGCGCACGGAACCTAACCATAGTTCGCTCGCCCCTGAGGGAACCGCCGCCGCGGCGTGCGCAAACATAACGCCGTCGGTAGTCTCGTACGCCGTGACCGTGCGCGTGCTCGGTGCTGCTGGGCAAAGCGTGCGCGCGCTGGAGGTGTTTTCTTGGATGGCTCAGGACGGAGTTGCTCCCGACGCCGTCGCATTTAACGCAGCGGTGTCAGCGTGCGGGACGTGCGCGGACGCAATGCGACTCCTGGGCGAGGCCCAGGCTGCGCGCCTGGCGGACGTGGTGACGTTCAACGCGGCGCTCGCGACACTCGCGCGTGGTGGCAAGGTGCGCCGCGCGGAGGATTTGCTTGACGCGATGACAGCCAGGAAGCACGCCGGACGGGCAGCGCCGGCGCCCAACGCCGTGTCATTCGTGACGCTCATTGCGGCGCTCGGGAGTGCGGGCGACGCGGATCGCGCGCTCGCGCTCCTTCGCCGCATGCCCGCCGCAGGGCTTGAACCGAGCGTGCGTGCGCACAACGCCGCCCTGGCCGCCCTCGAGGCGGCAGACAGGTGGCGCGACGCCCTCGTGCTCCTCGGCGCGATGGCGCGCGATGGTGTGACACCTGACGGCGTCTCCCTCCGTACCGCGCTCTACGCGTGCTGCGCCAAAAGTGCTGGGAAATCCGAGGAGGCGGACGCGGATTTGGCGGATGCTAAGCTGAATGCACAGGAGCGCGAGCGCGTGCAACGCGGCGTGCAGTTGCTCGAGGCGATCGAGGCGGGGCGCTTCACCAAGGTTCCGAGTCCAGACTATCAGATGTTCCACGTCGTCATCCAGGCGGCTGGCGCCGTCGGTATGCACGACGTAGCCTCGGCGATCAGCCGTAGGCTCATGGCTAGCACGGCGACCGAACTTCGGGCGCACGCCTTAGTGGAGCTGCCGTCGCCGCGCGGACGCGTCGAGCTCTCAAACGGGCCAAGCGGAGCAGGGGCGGAGGAGTGCGAGCGGCTCGTCCGACGCGTTCGGAAGGAAACGCAATTCGAGCACGTGCTCTCCGCGCTGCCGTACGCCTTTGCACAAGACGCTTCCAAAACAGATGACGATAAATGCCGCTCCCTCGCTTTCCACTGTGAGAAGAAGGCCCTCGCTCTCGCCCTTCACGCCGCTGGCACGTCGCGGGTGACGCTCCCACGCATCGAGGTGAATATTCGCATGTGTTCTGATTGCCAAGCCTTCTACGCGCACGCCGCCACGCTCACGGGTCGCGTCTTGGAGTGCGTCGAGCAGCAGAGCAAGAATACGAGGGTATTCCACCCTGTAAATAAATTGTAATCTAGTGTAGTTTACTTCGTGAATGGGCTGAATGGTGAAAGTGAATAGTGTGAATGGACAACCGCTGGACAGAGTACAGTGCAACTTCATTACTTTCATTACTGAATGAGGAATCTTAGTATTCGGCGTCAGCGTCACTCGAAGTCTGAGTCTTGGGTGGCGGCGGCGGGATGGGAGACTGGCCCTTCGCCGCCCTCAGCAGGCTTCCAAACTCCAAAGTTCTCGTCCCACGTCATTCCTTTGAACGCTGCTCCTTTTGGCCTCACGAAGAATATAGTGCCATCTTTTCTGGTACGTTGAACCTTTATTTTTGGTTGTTTGATCCCAGGCGGCGGAAGACAGGAGCCTTCCGGAGGAGCGGAAGGTGCAGGAGCAGGAGCGGCGGCTGTGACCTGTTGAAAGTGTGCCATAGAAGGCATAGAAGGCACTAGAAGAGCGGCGACGGCTGCATCTTTCTGACTTTTCTTTCCGGGCGCAGGAGGCGGCGGTGGTGCCGGAGCTGTGACTTGTTGAAAGTGTGCCATAGAAGGCGCTGGAGGAGCGGCGACGGCTGCTGCGTCTTTCTTTTTGCCCTTCTGACTTCCCTTTACAGGCGCAGGTGGCTGCGGTAACGTCGATGGTGCTGGAGGAGGAGACAGAGGTGGAGCGGAAGGTGGTGCGGGAATTGAAGGTGCGGCGACGGCTGCGTCTTTCTGCTTTTTCTTGCCCTTTTGACTTCCCTTTCCAGGCGCAGGTGGCTGCGGTAACGTCGATGGTGCTGGAGGAGGAGACAGAGGTGGAGCGGAAGGTGGTGCGGGAATTGAAGGTGCGGCGACGGCTGCGTCTTTCTGCTTTTTCTTGCCCTTTTGACTTCCCTTTCCAGGCGCAGGCGGCTGCGGAGTCGTTGGTAACGACGAAGGTGCTGGGGCAGGAGGCGGAGCGGAAGGTGGTGGAGCAGCAGCGGCGGCGGACTGCCCTTTCTTCGTGCCCTTGGCTGGTGTTGGTGCAGGTGGAGGAGCGGGAAGAGCAAGAGGCGCGGGAAGAGCTGGAGCAGACGCGTTGTTGCCTTTCTTCGTGCCCTTGGCTGGTGTTGGTGCAGGTGGAGGAGCGGGAAGAGCAAGAGGCGCGGGAAGAGCTGGAGCAGACGCGTTGGTCTTCTGCTTCTTCTCCTGCCTCCTTGGAGGAGACGCCGGAGCAGCAGTTTGATCTCGGCTCTTGCTGCGTTGACGATTACGCTTCCTCCTCCTCCTCCCTCCGTTGTCGTCTGTTGCTTCGCCGTCTCCGTCGTCGTCCAGCTCAGCGCGCAAGTCGAGCACGGTGACATCCGTTCCTGTGGGTGCAAACGTCAAGTCCGCGAATGGCACGTTGTCGCACTCCTCTGGTAGGTGCGTCGACCAGACGGGATACTCGGCGACGCCGTTATGCCCCGTGGACATGCGGAACAGTCTGACAATGGTTTTCGTGTCGTCGTCGTACAGCGCGCGATACTTCTCGGAGGCGTGGTCTGCGACAGTGCTCCACTTCAACGCGGCGCCGAAGATTTCCACCTCGACGAACTTCGTTGTCGAAGACGAGGCTTCGCCGGGTGTGGGGAAGTGTATGAGCGCGTTGAGTCGAGGCGGCATGGGTGCAATGGGGGCAGGTGCAGGAGGCGCTGACCCGTGAGGCACAACCGCCATGGTGACTGGAGAGGGAATTCAGGTGGTTCAAAAAACAAATAATGGGACGAACAAATGCCGTCTCTGCTCTGCTCTGGTCTGCTCTGGTCTGGGAAAAAGAAAGGAAGGGAGGGAGGAGGGAGAGGAGAGTCTGAGTCACTCCTCCAATCCAAGAAGGAAAGGATCCGTTTGGTTTGGTTGGGTTTGGTTCATTTCTGGAGCAATACCTGTATAATTCATCCGAATGCCGCTTGTGGTTTGGAAATTCACCGCGTTGGCGAATGCCGACCAAACTTCACCCGAGTTATTCAGAGAGAGGGGAAGTGCCGACCAAACTTCACCGAGGTATCGAGAAAGGCTGAGGGGGAAATGCCGACCAAACTTCGCCGAGGTATCGAGAAAGGCTGAGGGGGAAATGCCGACCAAACTTCACCGAGGTATCGAGAAAGGCTGAAGGGGAAATGCCGACCAAACTTCGCCGAGGTATCGAGAAGGGGAAATGCCGACCAAACTTCACCGACAGAGGAGGAGAAATGAATTGAGAAATGAATCAGCCGATAAACACAACAAACAAAACTAATTCCACGGACAAAGGGGGAAGGCAGTGCATTTTGTTCAAGAAAACAGCTCGAAGAATGTCCCCATGGATGTGGACAGGTAAATAAATATATTTAGAGAGCGCTCGCTGAAGGCAATTCGGTAAAACTTGGCCGAAAAAAACTTTTTCTGACTGACGGGCCCAGGCAGCCGGGGGGGGGCGGGGGAAGGGGGAGAGTAGGAGTTTTAGTTGAAGAGATGGAGAAAAGAGGGCGTGAGGAAGAGCAGCCTGGGGGGGGAGGGGGGAAGGAGAAGGTATGAAGAACTGAGGAGGAAGGCAAAAAGGATGGGGAGGGGAGGGAATAAAAAAGAAAGAGAGAGAAGAAGAAGTTGGAGTATTTGTGTAAAGGTGCTGAGAGAAAAGCACCGGTTCCAGAGAGGGGGGGGGGGGGGGGGGGGGGGGGCAGGTGAAAGGCAGGAGAATGGAGAGAAGAAGAAGGCAGGCAGGGAGAAGAAGAAGAAGAAGGCCTTGCGCAGGTGAAAGGGGTGCTTGATGAGGTAGAGAGATGGAGAAGAAGAAGGCAGGGAGAA